>KN817639.1:3707-110380 GCA_000827495.1 Hypholoma sublateritium FD-334 SS-4 | reverse complement strand
TAAAAGAAAACATAAGCACAAAATATCATGGCGTGTTCTGCTGTAAAAAAGACCTTATGTCAACAACATTGACTCTTTTATTTTGCGAAAAACATAAGAAATAAGACATATAAACCACATCGACGGCCGAGAAAACATATTAAATGGCAATGAGAAGGCGGGGCAACATGGCAGGCAGTTGCGAAAGGCCGCGGGAACGGCGGACACGAGCCTTCCATTTGATTCTGATCTAAAATCCTGGCTGATACTCCTGGCGCACCGTACCATTCAGAATTTTCTATTTGAAGGTATGCCAGGTGCCAGTTCTCTTCCATTTCGCTGCGACAGTGATTGAAAGTTACTTCTTTCTCCGCAGAACACAAATATCCTATCTATGAAATGCATAATTCAAAAAAGCGGACCCGCTTGCCCGGTGAAGCACCGCTCAAAAAACGAGCACCACGCAGCTTAAGGCTAAGGCCTCGAGCTATCTCAAAACCACCCCACAATGGCAGCAACCAGCCCCCGCTTCTCCCCCTCCTCCTTCTCCGTCGTTGCCGTGGAACCCTTTGTCTTCTTCCCGCTCTTCCTCTCTTCCGCCCCAGCTTTTTTGGGGGCAGGGCGGTACCACGACTCCCCCGGCGCGATCTCCGCGTCCACATCGCGGCGCGGCGCCGCCCACGCTTCGTTCCGTCGGCCGTGCGCGCCGAGCGTCGCCGCCCCTCCGCGTTCCCGCCCTCCTTCCCTCCGGCGCGCAACGCGCGGTGCTGTCCCCGTGCCTACGTGTACAGCGGCGACCTGCGAGCGCTCTCTTTGTGCGCTAGGGGTGATATTCCTGGGAGTGTTGCGCGCAACGGTTCGCAGGACTGGCGTCTCCTTGGTCGGAGCAGGGAGCGCAGATGATGTAGGCGTAGGGTCTGGCGACGCCCCATGGAAAGACGAGGACGCGGAGGAGGAAGTGCGCAGCGCAGCTGCGTGCATCGCCTCCCAGCGACGGAGTTGCTCGATGACGTCCGGGTCCGGGTCGGCATTTGCCTTCGTTGGTGGATTGTCAGTGAGCGGGGCCGACTTGGGCATGCTGGGGTGTCCTGTGGGCTCGATAGCTCGGGAAGTTGTGTGCGGCGAGCCAGAGGCTGGCGCGGTGTCGGTTGCGGCAGCACCGCTGGCGTACGCTCTACGAGGCACCGCACGGAATCGCCGCGCTTGTTCTGAGCGGCGCAGCTGACTGGCCGTTGGCGTTGCCATCGGTGCGGGCTCCATGAGCGGTGCGGGTGGGGTCTCTCTTGGCGCTACAATCGAAGCCACTGGCACGCTGTGCGCGTGCACATGCACCACCGCGCCGGTGTCCTTCACTCTCAGCTCACGCGGCCCCCTTGCACGCGTGCGCGATGCGCTGGTGCTCGTTCCTGTGCTCGCTTTCGTGCTCGTGCTCGGAGCGATGGACGGCGCGCGCGAGGATGCGGACGCGGACGCGATGCTCGGCGGACCGCTGCGGATGGTGCGCGCTGTGCCATCGGGGCGGTACCACGCCGGATACTGCAGCAGTCGTCAGTTCCCGTCTTCACGCCCAAAGCAAGGGAAAGAGCAGAAGGCGCACCGTGAAATCGAGCGGGGTGTCCATATGTGCGGGCATTGTCTATATCTCGTTTATCGTTTGAAATTAACTAACGCGCTTCTAGCGCGCTGAATGAGTGAGAAGCGGGCGGTACGCCTACGGCGTCTCTGAATCAATGGGTGGTCGGGTCGTAGTGGTAGGAAAGAAGCGCAGTGTCTCTGTCCCGCAGCTTTGTACCGCGCAGTAGCAGGCCCCAGCGTCAGTGGCCGTGGCTCCCGCGTGGCACGGGCCCCGTGTGCCCGGCCATAGTGGGGATACAAGCACAATCGACTGCCCGAGAAAGGAGGCTGTCCAAGAAAGGAACACCGCCTCCTGCGCTGCGCCGAAAAACACTCTGGGCCAACCAAACAGCCCACGCTAATCAGTCAACTCAACCAGGTGTCCCGCAGAAAGAAAGCTGTCCCGGAAAGGAACATCGCTTCCTGCGCTCAAGAGTCAACAAAGACCCAGGGGCCCGACACTAAACAAACACCGTGTGGCGCGTTTGGCCCGGATCAGGCGTGCAACGGCGCCGCGCTAGCCCGCGCTGTGGTGCGTGTGCTGTACCAGCCCATGCGCCGGTGGCCTGCGCGGGGGATAGAGAGGCATCCGCTTCGGGTTGCATGGGGCCGGGTGGCACGCTTCGGTTACAACTTACAGTGCGACACTGCCCTCCGAATCTGGGCCGCTGATGGAGATTCCACGATGATATTTTGTGCATCAGAAGCTTAAATCAAGTGTGGTCAAAACCATCAATAGGAAGACAGTGGCCTCTCTTTGACTAAGATATCCACGGTGTCTGCTGGATAAATATACGGAGGACATGAGGAGCGTGGCGGTGGTGTCTCTAGCTGTCGATGCAGAACAATGCGGGCATGAATGTAAATGATGTGCGATTCGCGTCGTGGCTTCAATAGTTGGCTGAAACATAATCCATTGCAACACTCAACGCGAGAATTGCGCCCTGGTTCCACCTGCTACTAGTATACAAACGTTGACTACGTGTATTTGGGGAGAGCGCTGGTGGAAGCGCGAGGGCGGCGAACCCGAAAAGCAGTTTGGGACGCCGCTCAATGCGATGTCGGTGCGAGACGAATACCCACCCAGTCCCGCCTGGGACGGTTCACCTGACATTGGCCTTACTTTGATAAACCACACGATATTTGTAATTTGTAATCCTCCCTTGAGCGCGACGGTCTTGCTTTCCATACGGGTCACGCAGCGATTAGAAGAGCGACATCAATGTTGACACGAAAGCGCTAAGCTCTCGTATACAAGTAGGCTAACTGGAAGAAAAAAGTCACGCCGCCGCTTATGCGTAACGTATTTATTCCTAATAATACTTGACTACCGTCGATAATGCGTCATACTTGTCTGCATCGACAGTATACATCGCATCCTTTGATACCTGGGCCAACGGGCAATCAACTAAACTGTCCTCAAAGCGTATAGATTGAATCTCGTCCATAGGACGCAGATCTGTCATATATCCATCGGGAATGTTGCTGTGCCCCACCACGTTCCACTCTACGCGGGTCCTAGGAGAATGTTCAGTGAACTCTTCATTGTCCGACCCTTCACCAAACTCTTCTTCCGACTCGGATTCTGCTTCAAAAAATTTGTCAGACTCTTTGTTGAGCTCCTGGATAAGATTTTTAGTACCGGACCCCGCAGCGAGAAAGAATTTGGTGTTTTCCACAGAGAGTAAGGGGCCCGTTCCGTGGACCTCGATAGCTTCAAACATATCATTCCCCACAGGGTCTGCGCGATATAGATCCCGCCTAGCAGACAAACTTGCGGTCACCATTGGAAGTAAACCCGCTGCAATCATGTAGTTCCAATGTTTTTATCCTAACGAATTCAAAACTTGCCAAATTTCTGAGCAGTTTGTCGGTAACGTTTCCGCAGCGGAGAAATCGCACATGCTCCGGGGTGATGCCATATATTGGATTATATAGGCTATGTCGGTCTATGGGGATATCAACGAGCTGGAGAAGTTGAAGGGTCTCTGTGAGGTTTTCAAAACCATCCAGGAAAAGACGGATATCTGGTATGACACACCGCTGGAAAGAAAGTATCTGAACACTTTGATTATGGAAGATTGCCGGCATGAATTCATTGAGGAATTCAACGGAGACGGAGTCAAATACAAGATGTCCCACTTCAAGGAGAATGTCCGAACTGGGTTGTGCTGATGCGACACCGGTAAAGTTGAGATTCGAGAGTGAGAGAGTGGCATAGGAATTTATGCTGGCGAGTTCTGTTTGGAATATCTTGACTTGTTCGGCATTCTTGAACACGAAGTGATTTATCGAGAGTTCAAGAGAGAAGAGCTGTCTTAAAGGGAATCTCCGGTATGGGCCACGATCACAGAGCTCCATGAAGCTGACACCCGTTATTGTGATGCTCTTCAGGGAACGAAGCGGATAAAATTTGCGCTGGAGATCAGCAGCAACCCCGTCACAATCATGTATGGCACAAGTAAGAGATAGATGATGCAGTAGTGGAAGCCGGTGGGTGCAGAGGCGTGCGGATGATGGCAGGGAGGACTGGTATACAAGGTCGAATACGATGCTTCCACAGTCCGCGACGAATCCTTCCAAACGCTCGAAGACTGCGCTGGCTCGGGTATTCTCGGTAACTTTCACCTTCTCGTCAATACTTTCATCGTGGGGGATGCTTGCCTGGGAATCGGGGTCCTTCATGCTAGAAAAAACAATAACAATCCGTGCAGTTTCATACCCGTCGCTCTTGAACAATGACAGCGTATCCAGGAAAGCTGTTGGGTCGTCCGCGACGTCAATTACTACTTGGCGCCAGTATTTTGATTTTGATTTCAGAACACTTAGCCAAAGGATGCAGGTAGATGCGACGTTGAATGGGAACAATGCGCGATTCGGGGTGGGCACATTCCGGTGCCATTTGGGTGAGAACGTCGAAATTAAGATGTCGTCAAAGATGTGCTCCAATAGTTCGACGGGTAGATCACCGATTTTTGCCATGATTCTTTGATCAATGAGCGAAGTGAAGTCGTTCTGGCCTGCACAAATGAGAACGGTCTTCAGTCTCAAGTGATAAGATGGTTTAAAGAAGGTTTGCACTTGGTTTGCAATCACGGCAGGTTGAAAATTTACGTAACTTATCCTATATAATAAATGCAAGAGGTCTCCCACGGTTCAGATTAGGAATGAGACAAAAGACAAAGACAAACGTCAAACTACGTCGTGTCTCCCGCATTCACGCGTTCTTCCCTTGAAATTGGCTACGAGATTACTCTTGGTAGTGTATATTAGTGCATTTTGTTTTCCTTTATCAAAAATCAGACAAAAAAATGGAAATGTCTTGGGTTTCCTGCAGTCAACTGAGCCTGGCATCAATTTGAGAGCAGATCATCGAAGAGTCGGGTTTTCTACCTGGTAACTACGACAATGAGGCAACATTCATTCAGACTAACTGCAGCTGTCTTTCTAAAGTGCTTAATGCGAGCGTATAACTCACTTCCAGGTGCGCAATGCTGCCCTCCTTACTGTGGGCGCGGGATTAAGTACTATTTTTAATCGTGCGTACTGAATCTTCTAGAAACTTATGGCTAACTTCAATTGTCCGACAGAAAACCACTGGCCAGAATATGTAGCTGAAAAATGATTTATATGAGTGTCAAAGTAAGTAGCTGATTCCATTGAAATTAATTGTCATTCAAGATGCTTTCAAGATGCAACACCCGGCGTCGCCACCTTTCCTGTAACACAGACTTGGTGAACTTAAGGCTTTAAGCAAATAAAACTGCTACTATGAAGAATTTTAGTAACTGTAAGGGGGTGCCGGTTGGCCGGCGCCCCCAGGTCGCGCAGTAACATTCTCAGTCTTTCTGATTAAAATGACGAATAAAAGTGGTACAAGCTGGGAAACCCGTGCGAGGCACGGGTCGCTGGCTAGTTATTAATAATGAGATTGGCTAGTACTTAAATCCAACTTAAATCTGCCTCCAATTTCTCGCTTCGCTGCGGCAAAAGTTAACCAAATTCAAGCAGAGCAGGTCATTCCGAGTCGACGTGACTGTCATGGTAACTGGTCAAAGGATGTGCCTCAGCTGCCCGCTTCAATTCAGCCCGCCTGCCTGGCCGGGCTACACTGTTCACCTTGTGTTCACCCGTCAAGATAGCGCACGTACTAGTATTTAAGGCATTTAAACTTGATTCAAACTCGAATTAGGCCATCAGGTTGCCATCGGGAGTCTAGCGTTCTATGCCAGAATGGCTACACCGCGGCCCGCCTCCGTGTCGAGACTTTTAAACTACTTACTCAGTTGGTACATAGATAACTATTTACATCGTACAGGTATCACTATAGGTATATGTAAATGAAGTAATGTATTGTAGATGAGGATCCGCGAGTGTCCAATGCTGGCAATGTCAGAAAAGGTGTGTCGTTGCGAAATAGGTGCGAAATTTATAGGGTAATAACAGTATCCTATTATATCAGCCCTTTTTACTTTGAGAACCCTTCTTCGCTGCACGCTGGAAGCAGTCATCAGTAAATTGAAGGAAGCGGGGAAAAAGGGTAAATACAGACCTCCGAGTCACCTAGGCCAGATGCGCTACGTTTCAAGCTATTACCGCTGCCGCGTCCAGTCCCAGAACCGTGAAGCAAGTTTTCTCGCGTTTTCGAGAGCTCGGCGTGGGGGACGGATTTCACGGGCCCTCGCGGCTTGCCGGATGTAGGCAGCTCCATAAAGTCTTCATTTCTATGGTTGATGAGAAAGCATAAGATGTGGCGCTGGAAGACTTCGTGAAGAAATTCAGGATGATTATACGGCGCTTCAGAGGCCCAATAGTGGTCATGTTCCATAGCTTCTCTGAGATCATTTAGCAAGCCCTGCAAAGAGGCGTACGCTGGATCCAAAACGTTGTCTTCCAACATTCTGGGCCTGAGATCGCTAAAATGATCATTGAGTACGCCCCAAACCGCACTCGGAATGTAAGACACTTCAGTGCCTGCTGGAGCCGCGCAGACCGCCCACCAGAGCAGCACCCAAAAGAGTGACTCTGCATCATGACGAAGGGCATGGCGAGCTAAAGTTTTAGACGGGTTGTAGATGCGGCCCGGCGTATGAGAAGATGTTTTACTCTTGAAGCGGCTCAACCGGTCCCGTAATGCATCTCCGTATCGTCCAAGAACGCCTTTCGCAATGTCTGGCACGCTTTCAAAGCTAGGAGTTATGGACGTCCATCCGAGCAGTCGCCCAAGGCGGATGGCACGGGCCATAAATTTCGTAGTACCCTGCACTGATGTCAGCTGGCATAAACAGTGGAATCTAGCTAGGGTATCTTACAGTTCGTGGAAGGCGTTCTTCATCTTGCTTCTGATTGAGAATCTCGGCGCGCTCCCAATCAATCAGCAAGTTCTTGGTAAAGCTTCGTTCGTCGCTGTGAATAGATCAGCATATAAAGTTTCTGTAGCATAGAGCAACGCACGTTTCTCTCAATAGGTATCTAGCGCCGCAAAACAGGGCGGGAGGATCATCCGGTTCCTTCGTATCGACGTCGGCATCAGGTTTACTCGCAGAGGCCGCTGCGTCAAGCGATACAATAGACCCAGCAGTGGTATCTGTGCACGGAGGCGGTACAACAAGCTCCCGGAACATGATATTTCCGATGCTGATATCGCGATGAAGCACATCACGATTTCGGTGGACGACCCGGGTGCCTGTAGTTAGTGGATATTAGAGAAACTATCCTGCTGTAGTAGGCATGCACATACTTTCTAGCCCATCATAAACCATAATGAGGACTTCTTTCACGGTCCTGCAGCTCAGGAAAGAGAGACCGATTTTGAAGTAAGAATATCGAGTAAGAGGCCGCTTGAACGCCTGCACCTTCTGCAGTTCTTCCGGAAGAATGGACCTCGACAGTAGCCTCGATCCCAGTCCAGTGAATATCTTTGCGTTGCGTGGTCGCGATAATATCGGGCCTGCAGTTCGTACCAGTTGGATGGTCTTTTGGGACCGTATTTGGGGTGTCGAAGAATTGGATTTCTGCACTGACAGCTGATATAGAGGGTGAGATAGCTAGCTCATTTCTCAAATTAATCATCACTTACCGAGGCGTAATTTGGTGCGCACATGGGCGCTAAGTTTATTGAGGCAGGTTGAGAAGACTTTGCCTTTCATGGGTTCCATGGTGTCTATCCCAGCCCTTTTCAGATTACGATCGACATTTTCGAAGTCTTTCGGGTCGTATCCAAGCAGCTCCCAGAAGGCATCTACCTGGAGAGTCTCGATTTTGGTCGAAATGACTTTCTCGACTTCTGAGCGAATATGGGACGCGTATGAGGCATGAGCTTGCTTGATGGGAGAGGAAACGGTGGTAGACATACTCGAAGAAGAAGAAGGCGATGATATTGAAGCATCTGCCATCTTAATGCGCTGCTTTATACTGTCAGAGTACGCGTTGAGTGGCTCATTCGCCGCGTCCTCGACAATGAGATTCAAGCGCGATTCAACACGACCACGTGACCGAAAGCATTGGGGGAGGTGGCCTTGGCACTTAGTAGGTACCCAAATTTCACGAAATGAAGGCCACCTGCCGAATAATTTACGGCAATGTTTCACAGAAGCCGCAGGCTTATTAGGAGCCATTTACTATTGGAGCATACATTTCCAACTGAATGGGGCATGTTGTGATGTGCCATGGCCTACCAACTTGCCCAAATACAATACTACGATCCATTGCGAGACAAATGAACTAAAAAGACCTGAGGGATATCTGTGGCTTCGAGGCCACCTGTCCTGCCACCGTGGGGATGGAACCAACCGCCCGGCGAATGCATACTTCCAGTAATTCTCGTGTGGGCGCGTCCATCTTCCCGGCCGCCTCCTTGAACGCTGCCGGAGAGCTCGTCGCAAACGAAAGCAGCTGAGTAACTGTCTGCAACGTAATTGACGCTGCGGCAGCCTGGGTTGGTACGGTGCTCCCCAAGAGTAAGGATATTGTCGGGAGGAAGACACCAAGCAGCCTTGGGCCTTGAAGCCGGTCAATAAAAACTTCTCTGGCGAATTTGTATCAATACACTCACGATGTTCTTCAACGGTCGCTGTCAAGAGGGCAGCGAATGCCTTCCAAACTTCGCCTATGGCGGCTCCCTGAGCCTCCGATACACTCCCGTCATGAATTAGTGGCGCCACCTTGGCGATGAACTCGATGAACCCAGGGATCAATAGTCTGGCGCACTGCCGCAGGATGGGACTCCCGGAAGACGACGAGAGAACCAGAGTCTTCGCGCAATGGGCGGCCGTTAAAGATGTCTGGCCGGCCGTGAGAAATTAGATAGAGATTTTGAATTGGACACCCACCTCATCGACGTCCGATAGTTTCTGCGAAATAAGATAGCACGCGTGCTCGACCGCTGCCCGCCCGACCTTGACCCAAGAAGGGATAACCGTAAGAACTAGTACTGCCGCAAGCATGTTGTTCTTGATTTTCTTCGTAGATATCACCCCACTTCGGCCACTGCCCAAAACGTTTACAAATATTATAAATGTGAAGAAATAATCGCATACCGCATACTGTCGATATTCATCAGACATTGCGAAAGCAACGCGTGAATAAGACGCGAATAACGCTCACGCTCCTCCGGACGGTGCGATGGAGGAAGATCCAACAGCATTTTTAGGGCAGGGAGCGTTGGCGAGACAAGGTCAATTTCTGACGACTCATCCTTGAGCAAATCTAATATGCCACATCAGCGAACCGTTCGTGCGCCATCTCAACGAGTTGGCGTACCTGTGTACAGAAGTATGGCAATCCCACGAACATCTTCTTTCTGTGGTGTGCTAATAGCAGCTGCAATCGAAACGAAAGTTGAAAGACAGGTCGAGATCAACGTCACTCGATCCGCCAGCTGACCCTCTGTTAAGACACTAAGTATAAGAGCATCCTGAAAGCAATAGTAGTCACTCACGAGTAGCACTTGCGCGCGTCGATGATGTCGTCTGCTTCATAATGTGGGCGCAAATGCGAAGGCAATGGGCCGTCGGAGAAGTCAAGCTTAGGAGATCTGTGCCAGCCTCCGCCGAGGTCTGCGACGCAGCAAAGACGGAGAGCATCTCTACAAGATGGATCTGGATCCCCGCCGCCTCCGTCAGACCCATTCGATAGCACAAGCTTATGAACTCTTCAAATATCGTCGGCTCCATGATAGCAGTTCCAGAGTACGCGGGGCGCACGAGGCACTTGAG
Source organism: Hypholoma sublateritium FD-334 SS-4 (assembly GCA_000827495.1). Taxonomy (NCBI): domain Eukaryota; kingdom Fungi; phylum Basidiomycota; class Agaricomycetes; order Agaricales; family Strophariaceae; genus Hypholoma; species Hypholoma sublateritium. The sequence continues at coordinate 100,571 of KN817639.1, read as the reverse complement.
CGCTTGAAGAGATGATGTTACAGCTGTTTGGCGTGTCAGGTTGGTGGATGATGAATCGGCTGATGATGTCGACAGCGCTTCGTAGACAAGCCCGAAAATGACGTAGAAATAGGCCGTTGGTTCTTTTCGATCAAGCGAAATCAAACCCTTCTGCTCTTCGCCCACCTCTTTGCCGTCCATAGCCGCCAGAATATGGGGTTCGCCCACTTGCATCTCAGTAGCAACGGCTTGGAGGATTATCGCCCACGAGTTAGCGTAATACTACAGAGATACTTTAGGACGACATTGAAGAATGATCGAATAACACACATACCGGGAGCAACACTTCTTTTCCAAGGCTAGAATAGGAGGAATCGACAACAGAAGATGTGTCGTGTAGAAACTCGGAGTCAATCCGTATACTAGCGTAATCGCGTAGGGATGCAATCCACAAGGGAGAAAGGGTGGCGCGATATGGCTTGACGACCTTTTCTAGATAGTTTTGCTGGACAGATGCCACTTGAAGTTGCGCCCACGCCGACAATGTGGATATTCGCAACATCGCAGAAGCGTTGGGACTAAGTTCGCCCGCCTCTCCTAGTGATAACATGCCGGAATCTATATTACATAGTATCAGAGGGGGGGAGCGTTATCGAATAAATTGCACATACCCTTTGATTGTTCTAATGCGGTGATCAACAGCTTCAAGATCCGGCCCATGCGACTGATGTCTTTCACCACGCCACATCCCACGAAGACTGCACAGGCGTGCACAGCTGACGCTAAAATTTCCGGTGTTGAATCGGAAGAGAATGCCGGCGTAAGGGCAGCAGTGATGGGCGCTTGGTGTTGTTCGAGTAGAAGGGCGTCATCATAGGCAGGATCAGGCGAGGTGGCAAACATCTAGGTAGGAGGTTGATGATGAGTAGCGAAAAAATGAAACACGCATGCCATACCTCAATAACGTCCCGTAACACTACCAGTCCCGCGAGGCGGATCTCCGTGACATATGCTGTCGACGCCGTGAAAGCCATCTTGATCAAGTCGCTCACTCGCGAAAACAACAGCCCCGCAGAGGGGATGCCTTGCGCTCGTGCAACAATAGCATCCAGATGCTCGCGTCGCCCACTATTCGCAACAATGACACAAATCTCATGGAGACACTGCAATGCAAATAGCTGTGTCCTCCACCGTGAAGTGAGGCGGCTTCGTCCACCGGCCTTCGAATCCTGAGACAATCCAGCGTTCAGCGACTCGCCTTCATCGTCGCGTAGGTTCTGACGTGTTGCAGCATCCGCAACCTGCTGCGACGCCGTCGTCCGCGCCATGATGCGCTGGCATAGGTCAATCCACGCCGACGGGTTGTATATCACCGTCTGCTGCAGCCAGCTCGAGATTACGTTCCGCACGCCCTGTACCGAGGAATCGTCGTCCAACATGCCGAACAGGTCCTCGACCAGCTGATCACCACCGAGCTTCGACATTGATAGTGCGTCTTTCTGCACCAGCTGGTACAGTGCGTTGATTGACGCGAGCTTCAACTGGCGGCGCGACGATGCCAGGTGACCCCGGAAGCGCTTTACCAACTCCGGAATATTTGCGTGCTCCGGTGCGAACATGAGGAAGTGCTGTACGCACTTGATCGCCTCCACGCAGATGCCTTCGTCGTCCTCGAGCGAGAACTCATGCATGAGGCTCTGGACCAGTGCCCGTGTCCGCGCTGATTCTTGGATGTCAGGGCCCAGGACCGTGATCACCGCGTCGATGACTTGGCACACAATCGGGTATGCTGGCAGATCCCCGCTAATGTTCGCGTTGCCTAGCGTCCCGCCTTCCCGCTCGTGCGACTCCGTCAGATAGACCTTCAGCAGTATCCCCAAGGTGCTGGATACGAAGGGTGCGTATGCCAGACTTGCAGCGTCGATCACTCGTGCAAGAGCATTGAGAGCCCAGAAATGCACAACGGGATGTGGGTCATTAATTAGCGACATCAAAACGTTGACAGTGGTCTTGAGTAGGGGGCCAGCGGCCAGGCCACCAACATAGCTGTAGATGGACCCAAAGGCGAGAGCGCATCCTGCGCGTCCATTTGGATTCCGGTTGTTGACGACCTGATCGACAAGATCCTTGATTTGACTTGTGAGGTAGTTAGTCCCTGATAAACTTGCCAATCGGCCGATAGACTCGCTCGCTGCAGAACGTAACACAAGATCCCCATCTACAAGACCATCCTATGAAGAGATCAGAACAAGAAAGGAAGCCATTAAAAAGACAATCACTTACCATCAAAAAGGGTGAAAGTAAGCCCGTGATCTGACTGCTGCCAAAGGTTTCCCTCGCTTGCCTGAACTGTGTCATGCCCCCATATCTCAGAGCCATAACGATTGCCACCGTTGCATTCACGAACACCGCTGCCTTGCGGCCAGTGTTCTTTTCGAGCTTCGGCGAGCGAACGCTATCCAAGAGTTGAGCAATGATTTTGGCAGTTGATTGTAGGTCTTGCAGGGGGAGGAGATGTGAGAAAAGTTCGATCGCAGTGTCGACGACAGACGTCGCGGGAGGCGGAGGCTCGGACAGGATGTAGTCCGTATCAGAGAATGTTGCCTGGCAGAGCGACAGCGGATCATGTTCGCATGCTCCTATTATCGGCCTGCGATTCTACAGCGTCAATGTAGATCAGGGAAGATTCAACTATGCTGGCGGAACAAGTCAAAGGCGACTCACCAACGCATCAAGCGCCACCTCTACCGTATCCCGATTCAAATAATCGCCCCGGACCCCCTGCCCTGTTCCCACTTCGCCCGATATGCTCTGGCTGTCCCCAACCGACGCTCCCCCGTTCATATCGCCGATCTCTCCAGACGCAACGCCGTACGCATATCCATCCGCCGCCGTCCAGAGCCCTGCGAACGTGCCTGCGGAGCTGGCGATGGCGGCCTGTACCGACGAGCCCGCATAGCCGTCGGGGCTCGCAAATAAGGCCACTGCTCCCTGCAGCAGTACGATCTGAGTCTGGTTGGGGATGCTCCCAAAGCCAAGCGAAGTAAAGCATTGCTGCACGCGCCGCCGTAGGAGCGCCTCGCGGTCACGCATGCCGAGCCCCCGCCGGCCGGGCGCCGCCGCGCCGCTCGGGAGTTGCATGTCCATCGGGTCTTCGACATTCAACGATACAAAGTTGTTGGCAAAACTCAGTGCGTTGCTCAGTAACGATGATATGCGTCGAGCCACGTCGAGCGTGATCAGCGCTGCGTTGTTTTTCAGAAAGCAGAGTACGGCACCGAGAGCGGTTTCCCGCACATGCAGTAGGAATACCCACTCTGCGGACCCCCTCCCTGCTGCAGCACCTGGCCCGGAATCTTTGCTCGTAGGTTTCGGGAGTGCATTTCGCCAGAGAACGAGAAGTTGTGGCAGATGGGGGCGCACAAAATTGGGGCCGAGGGCCATAAGCGCTGCAATCAGAGTCCAGGCGACCTCCACCTCCACCCCGGCAACTTTGACTTCATGCTCCCCAGCACGTTTAAGAAGTTGGGTGGCAAGGTCAAGGACCTTGGCGCTGACGTCGTAAGACACGTAGAGTGGTCGTCTGGGGATGATAGATACGAGCGCAGCGAGACCATAGGCGTGGCCGAGGGCACGTAAGAAAATATCGGGGCCGCTTGAGGGAATAAGGATGGAAGACAAGTCTCGTTGCAGCTTGTCTATTACGGTTAATATTGTCTTCGGTAGGCGGAGGGGCGTGGAGTAGCAGAAACATCGCAGGGTCCATGATGCAGTGACACGAACTGTATGGCTTGGATGGGACAAGAGAGTGACTAGGGGTTCTTGAAGGGCATTCTGGGGAGAGCGTTAGGCAGATTGAACGATTCAAAATCATCCAGACGCACCTGGACCGGTGGGGGAGCATTTCCCAACTGTTGTAGTAAACCTGCTACCTCTCGAAGAACGATAACAAGGACGTTGGGAGTCGGAGCACTTTGGCCTGGCATCATTGCCGGCCATCTCTTGAGGTATGCACCAGCTAGCTCCTGTATCGCGGATATTTGGGCCTGTTCGCTCAACATCCTGACACCTATGAGGTCCCGGAGAAGTATCCCAACCAGAGACCGGACGAGCAGAGTTTCGTATCGTGAAGAACTGCTACGGGGAGTGGAAACAATATCGGTGAGGAGATGGGCTACGATGAGCGAAAAGTTGGTCTCAATGAATGCGGCCCCTAGCTTCGAAAACATGGCGGTATAGAAATCGAAGATTCCGATGCGCGTCTTGCGCGACGCGTTTGCCTTGTTGAAGTGGGTCGATAGGTGAACAAGCATTTCAGCTGGAGTCAACATAGGCTTGGTTACTTCGGCTGCTGCATTAGACGACGACAGATTATCATCCTGGTCGCCCGCGCTGACATCCTTCTTCGATTTTTGAGTCGTTTCAGGGGCGGGGACAGCACGTTCTATCTGCGTAGAAGCAAGGATATGGCCGATAAGTTGTGCATGAGCATGTCGCGTCGCCTGGTCCGCACCCTCCAAACTCTTCACGGATTGTGTGATGATAGAGTCAAGCTCGTTAATCGTAAGAACGGAACTATCGTTCGACGAGTACATCGCGGTGAGAACTTGCGCTGCCGCTCGTTGAACGGGGAGTGTCTTGTCCGTAAGCGCGGATTTCATTTGTTTGAGGATGTCCCTGCTCGACGGATCAGGTACGGCACGTTTCGCCGTGGTGAGAGCCTTGTACAACGCCATGAGCGCTTGATAGCGTAGCAAGGATGACTGACGTCCGATTTAGTCAGTCGACGAAGATTCACGAAAGTACTAAACGCACTGAGGACGACCTGTACGTCTTGATGGTAACAGAGCTGATCTCGGCCATGAACGACATGACCTACACAACGTCAGTGACTATCGCACGAACGGAAATTGCCTGCTTACTTGAGACCCAAACACACCCATGAGATCTCCAATGCACGAGAATGCGGCGCTAATTCATGTTCCATATTCATCTATTTGTCACAGAAAGCTGGGCCCACGCACATTTTGACAAGGTCCCTTTCGTTCGTTTTGAAGTCGCCCACAATTCGGAGAAAGGCCTGCAGTGTGTCGAATAACGTCCTAGTCTCGCATCGCGTGTAAATAGAGACGAGCGATCGTCCGACAAGGTTCCGAATGGCGCGCCCTGGAGGAGGGTATGGTTCCGGGGCGGATATTATCTTAACCAATGTCTTTTCCAACTCGGCTTGTTGTGGTTTGAGATCGCTCTTAAAACGGTAAGCTGCGTTACGATAAATTCATCGAAAAAGGTGCTCACTATCGGTATAACCTCTAGTTTCCGCTCAGTTGCTGACAACCACTGAAACACGTATACTTCGCCATTTTCCCCGGAGATTTCTGACTGGAAGGCTGATGAATGAGTTTTAGAATTCTAGTTACAATTTTCAGTACTTACTTCGTTGAAATCTTCGATAGTTTGCGGCTCGTTGCTCATAAGGGATTGGAGGAGGGAATGAAGGAGGTTGAAGACTGCCATCTGCGGAGTTAGTGCCGAACTCAGCATCAGATTAGTCAGCAGCGCCTTAAGTGCTTCAACGTGCCCGCTCACAACCCGCTCACTCAACGCTCACTGCAAACGCTCAGCGCTTACGTTCAACGCATGACCAGCGCAGGCCAAAGATTGTTGAACGCGGGAAACCAGTGTGCAGATCACTGAAGGCACGGTATTCACTATTCGATATCCATCAAATTTGAATAACATGGATGATGGATGATGGCAAGTTCAAGTCAAGCTATGAAGTACTTAAAGCTAACGGAAGACCTATGCCAATAAATGTTGATACAACTAGAGGATTCCATGATTTTCCTACTAAAATTGAATTATGATATTACCGAATAATAAACAGATTCTCGACGGTTTTCATCATGAGGTTTGTTTCTTTATCTCTGTGCTTTCACTATCACAGGTAGAACTCCTATATCTTGCTTAGCTTTATAGTAACACGAAAACAAGAATATTGCATACCGCCTGTCTTCAATGGGTAAATTCCTCTGCCAATCGCGGTCAGAAACCCGTTTATCCAGCCGCCGTGAGCCGTAATGGAGACAACTAAAATCCCAGTAAAACCATTAATATTAGCGTAATTTCGTTCATTGGTGAGGAACCTACATATGTCATCGTTACTCGATTCGAATATCGTATCGAGCACGATCCGCGCGCGCTGTGCCACCTCGGGTTTCGTCTCCCTAATTGTGGCATGCCAGAGCTCGTCCTCTTCAGACAACCCCTCCTCGATGTCAAAATGCGGCTTGTGGGCGGCGATATAGGAGCGGGATTTGCGCTTGTCGCAGGTGTGTACCCCGTTTTCTTCACGACAAAGCTGTAGCAATCGGATTGTCATGGATAGTGTGAAAATATTGTAAACGAACATACCTCGAGAATCAGCACAGGCTTCCGGTGTGCTTCGAACACGCCATCCAACATGCCATCACATGTATCCAATGCGCGTGTAAGAGGGCTACAGTAGCGTCTGTGTGGTGGAAATAATCCTGCCAGAGCCTCGGTCTTCCAGACCACTTGAATGTCATGGGCCTGGCTAATCCCAAGGGGCGTAAGCTGCGGATCGGCTGGCAAGAAGATCCAAGATCATCGTAAGGAAAAGTGAGAAATGAATCAAACCACTCACGGCCCCAGACAATCTCCCCATCACCCTCGAGCTTCGACCAGTATCTGCGTACAGATCAGCTGAGAGCAATCAGGCGGGTAATGACCATTACTCGTCCCATGCATCAGTCCCATACTTCGCTTCTGCGAGATTATCTGCCAATCGCTGTCAGATGATGGCGGCTGGCTGCAGCGCGTACATCTACTTGCGATATCCCTGTCCGTGGCGCGAAAGGAGGAAGAACTTGTAGGACGTGCCCTCCGGGGCGTCCTTGTTCAGATTTCGGATGCGGTCGAAGAAGGAAGTCCATCTGTCAGGCGCCGTGTCCTTCAGGCCGAATCTGGGGGGTACCTGGTTGGATCCCGTTTCAATATCCCCACAAGAATTAACGCCTGAACAGCTTACTGCGACATGGGGTTTTTCCTCGTCGTCGTGGGCAAAGTATCCCGGAAGGAACTGGCGAGCGTGAGTCTGGCAGGATGCGGAGATTCTGAAGGCTATACCTCGTAAATGAGGGGCATTTTCGCGTTGCTCGACGTGGGCCCTTGATCAAGCCAACAAACGCGTTTGATAAACTAGTGTGTTTAGAAGAACCACAATCGTACGCGTCAAGCTTGAGGGCCGCGGGCCGGGGCGGATCACCGCCCTTAGCCGATATATTTCACACTTCATGCCTCTGCCGCTGATCCGGGACAGAGAATTTGTGAAAAACGAGCCTCAGCCACGGAGCTAAGCGCGAGGGTTATAATTATCACAGACTGCGAAGGAGAGGTACAAAACGAAGGGTATCTCTGGTTTGCACAGAGAAGATAGGTACCAGGTACATATAGCCTTTATAATAAATCTTTACAACAGAACATGCCACAGGTAAAATCTCCGAAATTGACTGGTCAAGCTCAAGGTTCAAGACCCCAAGTAATCTTCATGATAATTCGGGTCCGGTCTTTTGGTCGATGGTTTACTTACTGGAAAAATCTAGGACAGATCTCTTGTTTTACGAGGCAGGTACAAATCACAGTCTTCGAAGGCGGGCCTCAAAAGTGATATCCTCGGACGAGAATTTTATCGCTTGACGTCGTGTACCTTTGTTCCGAACACTGAGATTGTCAGCAGAATTTTTGCGAATGAGTATCGAACACCTTTAATTCAAAATTTGGATAAAATGGTACTTGCACTAACGCTGGGTTCGAAGGATGAGGTCATGATCACGATCACACTTCCGGACAAGCAGAAACCCAAATGGCACTTGCTTTATTCTAGCCTTCTCCGGGTTTTAGCCAGGTGGAGTGGGAACTGAAGGTCATATCTTGTCCTTCCAGGCCTCTCACAATGCTTCTGCGCTCAGCCCCAACTCGCATTAGCCTGTGTATCCGCTGTATGGGATCATAAGATGTAGGAAACTTGATGGATCGATGTTCAATGAAAGGCAAGTCCCTTCCGAAGCGGGGGTCATTATTAGCTTCATCGCAATACGCTTTATTGCGTGTCCAATTTCTATTCTCCGATATCTGTGGTGGCCCCACATGTTAACGACTGGCAGCTGCATGGAAATTCATTGAGGCTCAACTCACAGAATATTTAAATGAGTAGTACGTGACGCGCCGACTTCTCATAGCACAGAAAACACAGCTTCAGTTCCACGGCCTCCCCGGGGTGCGCAGCTCTATCAAGGTCCCAGTATAATTAATCTGGAAAAAATGATCACCTGCATACACACGAATGAGTAAGATCTGTCTGCAAGCCATCACCGTATCACATTCTCATACAACTCAACAGGCTTCTTTCACGGCTGATTTATTATTATTATTCAATCTCACCTCTACGCAGGCTGAAAATTTGTCGAAACCTATGGCGGAGATACGAATACAAACGTGTAGGAAATCTGCGCATAAAAATCTTTCAATAGTATACTACACTACAAACCATCAACTCTATAATAGGCCGCGTGTGCTCATTCAGTTTAGGTCGGTTTAATAAAGGTGAAGGCTGGAGTCTAGACTTGAGAACAGAGGCTACCCAGCAGCCGCGACGATTTTTATCGGAAATATTGTAGAAATCCGCAATGTACAAATCGCCTCGGTGTACATGACCCATTTGCATTAACCAAGCAGCACTAAAGCCATCACAAAAAAACATTCGGGCCGACGATGCACTATTTAATGCAGAATACACAGGACATTTCGCAGGCCGTCCCAAGGCCGTCCGCTTCGAAAGGAGATATGCAAGCACTGAGCACTTAATTCGGCGCTGTCAAACATAAGGGACACTGTCAGTGAAAGAGTAATCCTGACAGCAATTAACTTCCTGTGATTTTTTTGCAGATCGACTATTGTTCCAACTGCAGACATTGTATACGCTGACAACTCGCAGTCGGTCAGCGGAATCCCGGGCGACACGACGCACGATAGCACGTCCATCATGACCGACCGTGACTGTGTCCGTCGGCGCTTCGCTCACGTGTATGGGCGTCAGCGCACGGTGACTCAAGGCACTAATTTCTCGTGCCGGTGGAGGTGACTCAAATCATGATTTGCAGTGGCGGCCTATACAGGCACTGTTCACCTCCCATACATACCAGCAGTCTGTCCGAGGTTTCGCCCCAATCACACTGAAGCATTGATATTGAATATTGAACAACTCGTTAGACAGATAGATGTGTTTGTTGTTTATGTATGTTTCACCCGCCCTATCCAGCTGTTAATCTCGGGACCCTCGAATTCCGGGTGTGTTAACGCCAATCCGTCTGGAAGATCATTGTGATGTGTGCCGCCTGCGTGACGCGTCTTCGACCGTGCCCACACGTCGAGCGGGCTGACGTGCACAATTGAGCTGTTGTGGCAGATATCCTTTAATTTCCGAGAGACGGCCGTCGCGTTCTGTTATCTCGCGCCCGGTGCTTCTGACGTACCCAGGGCCTGCAGCACGGCGGTCTGGCGTGGGCAATTGAGCGCTCACAACACCAGACGTAGACACACAGTCGGTTAATTAAATATTACGTATTTGTATTACTCCACAATTACAACCCACAAGCGCCGGCAGTTATCGCGGCTGTCGACGCGACGGGCGGGGTGGAGGGCCTCGCTGGAGATACCGCGGTGGGTGGGCCAACACGACGCAGTGGAGCCCCCTACGCACACCTTTTTCACCGTCTTCTAGGCTGGCTGGGCGTATAAAAATACAAACGGCGCGTCAGCCGGCACCGAGTTCTCGGATCCCGGCCTACATACGATAAAGAGCGATAAACCGTGCCCAACCGCGATGCTCTTCTTCCGGCGACTCTCTCCCAATGCATACGGCTATTCGCCCCATGTTCCCAGTGGCGGGGGCTATCGCGCGCGCGTACCCTGTCCTATCAGACGCGGGGAAAATCAGATAAGCCCGCTACACTGGGGCCCACGTCATACGCCCCACGCCAGGCCGGCGGCGCACGCAGTAATACAATTTGCGCTCCACGAGCCCCACGGCGGGCTGCGGAATGCGCCCGGTGTGCATGCGTCGCTCGCGCGGCGGGAAGATGCGTGCGTGCTGGGAACAATGGCGCGCCGGGCCCGCGGTGCACTCTCCTCGACGCACAGCGTGCCGGCGGTGCTCCAGCGTACTCGGTGCGCGTCCGCGTAAATGCTCCGCGCACGGCGCAGACAAAGAACGCAAAGGGAACAAAGGCGCGCGTGCCGCGTGCGCTTCCCCGCCACGCATAATTAGCGCACCCCGCGCGCCCGCGGCCCGCTGTATGCCCGCCTCGGACGCGCTGCGCCTCACCGGCCATTTCGCGGCGAATAAGCAGCGAAACTTGTAGCACCCCGACATGTACGCTAATACGACGCGTACGCAGCAGCCCCGTCGCGCCCGCGCCTCGTCTGCCGCCGCCCGCCTGTCCCGTGTTCGTCCGCGATGGCGTCTGGCGTCGCACTCAAACATGATCCACTGATCAGTCAATTTTTAGTGGAGCTGCTCCGGGCGGTGCCCAAACCCGAACGCGCTAGTGCTCGCCGAGCTGCGCGTCGTGATTCACGCATCGACGGATGTTCTAAGGACGCCACTGGCTGCTGGGAACGACGCCCCACCCATCGCCATAAGCAGCGCGCTTCGCGGCATCCGTCCACCACCCACGCATACCCATCCGTCCGCGCGCGGGGACGCGCTGTCTCCTCGGAGACCAGCGAGTACATACCCGGCGCCGCCTCCCCCGGCGCGCTCGCGGGCATACGCGCCTCGCGCGGCTGATGCCTAATTGCTATTGCCTATACCGGCGTGCATATCACGACACAAAGAGCTCCACTTCGCCTTGAATTTTTGGGGGAGTACTTATATTTAAGTACAATATGTACCTATTGCCCCATCAAATCCTTGGCGCGGGTCCGTGAGGGAATGGATTATAATAAGTAGATCGCTGAGGACACTTGAAAAATATCGGAATTTGTTCTGTATGGTATAGATGAGAGCTGCGAGTCTCTCGATTTTTTTCTGAGGACCAGATAAGGATTAATAAACGGAATACTACTGGAGCTTGAGGTACAAGGATAAAAACCGACCCCGTCCGACGGGCGTCGAACTCAAAAGGCAAACCAAGGGTTCATCCATACGGGGCATATTTCCCAGATTTATCAGGTAGTACCCCCGGGGTCCCGCTCCTAATATTCCTGCGCCCCGAATCCGTAAGGGCTTTTCCATTAGGACTGCCTACTTATCGCTGAGTAACTGCATCTGCACCTGATCGACATCTGCGGTCCGCAGAAACCTAGGCACACAACACACTCGAATTCGTCGCGAGCGCGAATAATACAATGCGAGGGCGGAAGCCCACCACAGGCACGCAGGGCGAACACGCCCTGCCATGCGATGGACGTATGCGCCGATTGTGATAGCGCATTGATCTGATTCGATCGGTCCAGCATCATCATCCCATGTCAGGCGCGCACCCATCACAGACACACCGCCGCACAGCTGCGCTGATCCGGGCCCGGGTGGCAGGCGCTCGCTGATGCCGCGAATAAGATGCACGCAAAGATGCTGATGCGGGCGCAGGGCAGGGCGGTCAGAAGAGGCGATGGAACGCGCGCCGCGGGGCGCCGCATGGGCGTGTATCTGCGTGGGTGCGACGCACCGCCGGCACGCAGAGTGCGAGGCCAGATTCTGTGGCTGTAGCATAACTTGTCGTGTAAGTATACTTAATCTCATCAGGGCGAGCCCAGGCCCATGCTGTAATGCCCAGTGGGCTATTTTCGCGCACCGAGCGCTGTCAGTGGTGCGTTATACTCTACATACCGTCCGCCTCGTCCAGAATCAGCGACGCGACACGACACAAATGGTGTACACGCGTGCCTGGATCACGAATCCAACACGAATCACGATCGCGCTGGACTGGGGCGCAGCCTAGAACCGTGTTTTGTTCTGTTTTCTGCAAGCATGCGCGCTATATAACGCTCCACGGCGTCGGGGTCAGTGTACAATCCACCGCTCCGCTTGGATTTCTCTGTTGTTGCAGGCCAATCATCTCCGCCCGTCGGTAAAGGTAGGTGGCACGTGTACAATGACGCCCCGCTCCTTGCCACAAACCACCATGGGCCCGCGCCGCATATCGCACTTACGCTCCCTGAACGCGCCCCACGACGTTCGCTGACTCCTCTTTCATCGCAGCTTCCTCAATCGTACCTATTCAACCGTACCAATGATCCGATTCGACAATCTGCCGCCCGAGGTCATCCAGGCGATGTGCACGCCGATGCACCAGGTGCTCGCCCCAGCTGCGCTGCACGGTGCCCAGACTGGCGGGCTGTACATCGGCTCACTCTCTGCGGTACAGGACCCCGCGCTCCTACGGGCACACCACATTACGCACCTTGTCCAGGTTCTGGACGTACCGTGGCTCCCGCTTTCTGAGCAGGACGGCTTCAACTGCTACCGCATCCCCATCATGGACGAGCGCGCCGCCGACATCCGCCCGCACCTCGAGGGCGTGTGTGCGCACATTGACGCGGCGTTGCGTGCGGGGAGGAGCGTGCTTGTTCATTGCCAGCAGGTGAGTGCATCTTCTGCTCTTCATCGTCCTGCGGCACGTGCGCTAGGGCAGCGTCATACAGGGCGGGCGGGGGTGGCGCCGCGGGGACGTGGCCCTGGTTCCTGAGGCCTGCACCCCTACGCTACCCGACCTGCCCACTGCTACATCTAGTGTGTGGCGAGGTTGAGTCCACAACACTAGCTGCATTACACATTCCACAAGCCTCTCCGTGCGTGAAAACCAACTGACTTCCACCCACAGGGCGTCTCGCGCTCCTCCGCCATCGTGCTCGCCTATCTAATCCGGCACCATGGAATGACGTACGACGCTGCTTTCGCGCTGCTGCGCCACAAGCGTGCGTGCGTCAAGCCCAACTCGGGCTTCGTGCGCGCGCTTCAGGAGTGGGAGGCCGCGACACGCCGCCCGTCTGCGACCAGGCGCTTCACGTCCTAGGTCGACCACCGGGCACCACTCTCCATACGGCGTACATATACCCTCTGTCCTTTCAGCCCGCATTTTTCGTCCATACGCGTCGCAAGTGACGTCACCGATGATGCCATCGCCTGTGCCTATTCGGATGACGCCGCGCCTCTGTTCCTTTCCCACTGCCTGCTTTCTGTGTCGAACGCACTCCCAGGTCGCTCCAGGCCGCCGCCTCCATAACCAAAAATAGACCGGTTTTTATTCGCTGTCGAGTGTTGGACTGTTCCGCCGTCGAGTACCTTGTCCTTTTCCTTTTCCTGTATTTCAATTTTCTGCACTTCGGGTTCTGGTCGCTATGTTTATGTTACTTATTATTTGGACTCTATATGTACTGTGAATTACCGCTCTGGATGAATGATACTGATACCCACGTCGACCGAGTACGCGCAATTCTCAGCTATTCACTCTCGCGTGTCGGTATGCACATGCTATAAATACATGGACACCGGACTCAGAGACAAAGAAAACATACACATCCGTCACTTCTTGTCATCGCTTTAATTTCCCTCTGTCCGGTACCACGGTCCAGGCGTGGGGTGTGAGCGGAAGTGCTGCACTTTCAATTGATTTACGCGGCGGCTCAAGCGGGCGAATGAGACGGCTCGATGGGGCGGGCCAATCGCGCGGGCCTGGGCTGGGGTAAGCGTGGGCTGGAAAGCAGCGCCGAGCGCAGTGCAAAGCCCCGCTACGCGAATGTTGTATCTCAACTGTACAGTATGTAAGTGTAGATATGTAGTTGCGCTCAGACCGCAGGACCCGTCCAGGCAGTCCACTTACTTGCTTAAGCCGACTCGGTCGATTTCGTCTGCGCAAGAGGCCTCACCGAGTTACAGATTGGGTGTACTGGGCCGCAGGCTAGGCCTGGGCGCGCGCCTGCGCCTGCGTCATAGGCACTCAGCTGCAGGAAAAATCAGCAAGACACTTAGACAGTAGCGCGTCGAGACTCGGCGCGCACATAATCACATATATAGGCGACCTCTAGAAAGAAAGCGCGCTCGGGCTGCGGGACCTTGTGCCTTAGGCGTGGATCGACCGCGTTTATATACCGGGGCGTATGTACAGGTCTAGAGGCTGATGAGCGCTGAGAAAGCGTCAAACTGACCAGACCCGGCCTTACCTGCAGGAAAAATGGAGTGATTTCAAAATGGGCAACACGGTGCATTTGGGAGGCCTGCACGTAGTGGTTTATGCCGTACGCAGGTTCCTCTGGGCTCCGCTCCCTCCTTGGTATTTCTCTGTCAGGCGTCTGCGGAAGGAGACATATCAGACGTGAGAAAAAGGAGAGCGTGTAGGCAAACCGTGCCCGCGCAGCGAGGCGAATTTTTATATATGGGGAAAGGAGTACAACCGACTATGACGCCCCAGGGAAACGTCAATATCTTGTGGTGATTTGGACTGAAAAAGAGCTCTTCAGACCTGTGGTCTGTGATTTGGACTTTGAACGCGCCCCGGTGCGTGCATGAAGATTCACGTTGCGTATCAAGTGTTCAGATCTATTTTATGAATATCTTATTGCGTAGTTATTAGATTATCCGCGACTTTCAATCTGATGTATATTATGCAAGTAAGTACGTTTACACAACTGATCAGTATTCGACTCTTCGTTGCAAGGTGGGACGAAGAGCAAACATGCTTGCAGCGTGCAGCCTGCCTCGACGGACCCTCGTGGTAAATTATAAAACAAGCGAGCGATAGCCGATTCACCCACAAGCTGCGGCCCCTCTCTTCTCAAACGCCGACTGGTACACCCCGTCCAAGGAACGGCCGTCCTCTCAGCCCTTCTCGAGTCCTCCCTAATCTGCCATGGCACGTACCAAGACCACCGCACGCGGGACTCGCACGAAGATGCCCACCGCACCGCGCGGGGCGGACGGCGCCGTCGCTGCCATTAAGAAGGATCCAGTGTGAGTGTCCAGGCGCGCCGCTCGCAGGAGCTACCACCACCGCGCGGGCCGCTGACTCTGAAATCACATCGCCTTGCGTTAGACGACAGGCGCGAATCCGCGCGGAGGCGCAGGAGAAAGACCGGGTGTCCCTGCTCATGGTGCGTGCGAGGGATGGTGGCCTGCGTTGTTCGGTACTGATGCAGCTGGACAGAGAGAGAGTGGCGGAAGAGTCCTCCGCAGCGCGACGAAGCCGAGATAGCGCGTAGGCCGCTGTTTTCTTGTCAGGTCCACTTCCCATTACTACGATGTATCGCACACGTCAAAGACATCGACCAATCAAAATTTGGGTTCGAAGTGCATTAGACGATACTATCCATCGTCCAATTCGGCGCATCGTCCCTCTGAGAGGGAGCTAGCGGGAAATGAATACTACTATGTGTTTCTACTAGTTCCACTGTGTTGCCGGAAATTGCAACAGCGACTTCCGTTGCGGCCCCGAAAACGATGTGGTTTGGGGGATCATCAGCGTCTACTTGCGGGCGGGGTATCCGTGATGTCGATGAATGGTTGGAGGAAAATAAAAATAAGACGTCCCACCACTCCTTCGAGAACAAAACTATACCTTGGCTTTCGTCATATTCCCCACCACCAAAGATGCGCTCGATATCGCTGCCCCTACTTGCAATGTGGTCCCTACAGCGCGCGAAAATAGGAAGGAGAAGCTCCACTGCCGCATCAAGGTCGGCATGGTCAGAAAGCCATCGACGGCACATCTGCGTGTATAGCGCGGCAGGGTAGAACAAACAGTCCAGCGACTGCCCGTGGTCCTCCTCCAGCATACGGTGTAGCGCATCGTCAATTATTTCAAGTGTGGCGGTGATCTCGGCGATGGCGGCGGGGTGGATTTGTTTCTGCGTGAACTCTCCGTCGACCTCCTTCCAGAAATTGCATATGTACTGGCGAATAAACGGATGGGCGTGGAAGCTATTCCGGAACACATCTTCGTTGAAATATTGGTCCTCCCAGACGTGGAAATACATGTGAAGCGTCAGGGCCCATTGCGTCGTGAATGCTAGGTATCCATGGAAAGAGAAAAAGTTAACCATTACGACGTGGAGTGGAAGCAGCATTGAAACTCACGTTGGTCCTTGGCATGATATATTTTCAGGACATACAGTTCGTCGGCCGCGAAGATCACCTCGGATGGCCTGCCTGCCATATTGAGCGTGCGGCGCGGCTCCTTGTACAGGTAGCCGAGTAACCTGAAGGTGACTTCGGCCAGATGCTGCGAAATTTGAGGGGACGATATTTGCAAGTCGTATAGCTTGTTGTGCGCTGCGTGGAGGAGCACAAACGCGTTCTCGTCCGACAACACATCAACCGTTAGGTCGTCCGCAATCTCGGGGAACGGTGTTAACGGTGTTGATTGATAGTACCCCAGAAGTGTTGCGATATATTGGTTGCGAGTGCGGACCGCATTGATAAGCTCCCTCCCCTGAAGCTGGCTGACTGACGAAAGGTCAACGCCACAATGGTACGCCGTGAATATGGGAGACTCGACGTCTGCGTTCATATTGACGTCTTCCTTGGAAAATTCCTTGCAGAGCCCGAGAGTCGCGTCGTAGATTGCCCCGTGCCCCTGGTGGTCAAATCGGTGCTGGTACAACCACGAGTCTTCGTCGCAGATACTTTGAAAATAGTTATCGCGGATGGAGAGCCACATGACATCAAAATCGAAGGAAGTCTTGATGCCCCAGAAATCGTAGATCAAGGGAACCATGTAGTCAAATCCGAAGGGTGTCGCCGACTTGTCGAGTCGCAGAAGGGGCCCTATTTTTTCATCCAGCGCGTCGAGAAAATATGAAGCTGACCAGTGTCGGTATGCAATGGTGAAGGTTTTCTTCAGTGCCGTACTGGCTGTTTCAAAAGAGCGTTGTAGAGGCTTCCATCTGATAACTTGTCCGGGTAGAAGAGATATTCGCATACCTATCCAATATATTGAAGCAACGGCAAATGACAGAGGATAGAATATAAGCCTGGAAGAAGCGATCAATCCACGAAAAGCTCGAGACTGAGGTGATTTGTATGGGCATTGGACAGGAATATTGTTGTTGATCTTCAGATATGGGTGGTGCAGAATGAAAGCCTGTAGTGTAGGTAGCATAGTGGTCAAGAGCAGAAAAAGAAGGGTCAAACCGATGACTACTGCGACAGGGATAGCGACGTCAATATCGATATCTCGCAGAAATTCGATTATCCCTATGAAGAATAGGACTAGAGCGGACTGGAGCAGGAGGGGTAGCGCAGAAAACACCTCAGGTACGCGCCACTTTTCGAGGGCCTCCAAGCGCATATGAATGGCTGAAAATCTATTTTGCGGGGTAAAGGACCCAGTATATGATTGGTGTTCCCTTAGCCATTGCAATGAAACGATACCGATGAGAACGGTGGCAAGGCTAAGAATGAGACTAATGAAGAAATAGATGTTGATGCGTATTGTTGAAGATGCAGGCGAAAACGACGGAAAGGGAGACGGTTGCAGAGCAGGGCTGCTACTGTTCAGGGGGCTTTCGAGACTATTCGAGATGCGAGATAGAAGTTGGATGATGGTGACATTCGGATCGGCTTGAAGATTTGGGTATGTTGCAATGACGAAAGCAGTCACAACGGCTGAAAAAAGACCGGCCTGGGGGATTACAAAGAAATCAATTGAAAACTTGATGAGATACGACAGTGAACGCACAAATATCAGTAAATTTTGGACCTCATCCTTCCAGGCCTCGCATTGAGCCTTGTCCTGTTCTACCAGAGGTGTTAGGAGAATTTTCCAGGGATCGCCTTCAGGCGTAGGTATTGGGAACTTGTACGATTCTCCACATTCCCATATTTTCGGTGACTTAAAACCAGTGAATACCAAGTATTTTTGGGCCTTGACTAGAGAAAGTGTACCTCATCATTAGAGGACTCCTGCGCATCGAAAACAGTCCATGTCGCAACGCCGGCAGGACGCTGTATGTCAGTGGATTAGAATCTTATTTCAATAAGAAGTTGACGTCCGTGATAGGGCTATGAATGATCATACCTTGTCGTTGGTCCGTCTTGCCTCTCGAGATGTCAAGCTAGGGGGACTATTCGCGGGTTGTGGAGAGCGCGAAGGTGTTGCTTTCTGGCTAACGCCTCGGGATAAACGGGGTCGATGTTTGCGATTTCGTAGAATCTTCATCAGAATAGGATATGAAGCTAACAGCTGCAACCTGGGCAAGAATGCCACTCCTCGTCAATCTGAACGCCAAAGTTGTGGTGAAGGGCAAGGATGACATTTTGTTTGTACCTATTACGTGATTGTACAAATGATGGCGGATCCAAATTCAGACACATAAAGCTTTGATCTCTGACAAGGAGGCTCGAGCGTGGATTTGGCGTATCCAACTTATTCTCCGTTAATTATGACTAAATGACATATGAGCCCATAGCGCAGTGCCCCGAGTGTTTTTTTTCCCACGAACTTCCAGCTTCAAGATCCAGTTCGAACCCTTAATCATTGGCAAACAACTTTGAACCCCACTAGCCTACTACTTAGTACCGAAGTGTTATGTACTCGATAAACTTTCGTCACGCATGATTTGCGTGAAAAATTGTGCCGCAGCTTGACCGTAAGCCAAGTTGCCATACTTCCAAGCAGAATTAGTAAATTAAATTGTTAGTGCAATGTATATATTATTCCCGTACCTTGTACGCTGGGACTTCGTGCCCGGCCCCGAAAATACGCACATAAGAAAACCTTCCAGCATTCTTGTAGATCCCTGTTTCTTGACCTGCAACCTTGAAGGTTTCAAATTTCTGGCGCTTGAATAAGTCCGAGTAGATGGTCTGAAGATTATTGACCTATAACGAAATTGGTTTCAAGTTCCCCGTTAGTTAGTAATCGTATATGTGCAGTTCGAAATGTAGGAGTTACCATCGCCTCGACGCCGTAGTGATTCAAGATATAGTCCTTCAGAGCATGTAAATATACAGCATAGCGCATGTTTGCCAGATTCATACCGCCCCGCCGTCATATATTATTGTTCTGATCTAGAGGCACCATTGAAAATAAGAAAATGGAAATAGTATGTGTTTATTGAGAAGGAGACGCCTCACCCCAGAGTCGATAACAAACTCCAAATCAGGAGCAGAGTTTCTCATCCAGTCACCTGTAGACCCATGTCAAAAGACTCCCTATAGACTATTTATAT
The DNA here is from genome assembly GCA_000827495.1 of Hypholoma sublateritium FD-334 SS-4. NCBI lineage: Eukaryota > Fungi > Basidiomycota > Agaricomycetes > Agaricales > Strophariaceae > Hypholoma > Hypholoma sublateritium. The sequence goes on along the minus strand of KN817639.1, from coordinate 81,344 downwards.
GAGCTTACCGGTCTTCGAGAAATTTCGGTAGACAGCATTGCTAGACTGAGTCCAAGTGACCTCTCCACCGATCTGGGACGCCACGGCGTTCAGATACGTCGCAATCTCTGGGGGGTATGGATCGGGATTCTGTGTCAGAACATAGTAGACATCCCAGTTTCCCGCAAGTGGCGAAAGGATATTGTTGTTGCAAAAGCTTTGCGCCGAGGAACAAATTGCATTGGTTCCGTTTATACCGTTGCATGCAACAATCTAGATTAAAAATGACGACCAGTATTGAGATTGAAAACGTACTGGATTTAAGCTAAATATGAATTGGTGGCCTACCAAATCTTTGCATCCAGTTACAGGCGTCGTCCAAGACACATTGGCAGCGGCAATAACGTCTTCGGTCACCAGAGGATGGTATGGATTATGTCCGGCATAAGTGATGTAGCCAGGGTATTGTATGAGCGGGTTCTGATAGTTACATTTTAGCAGGATTATCGCTCTTCCCTAACAAGATATCAGTACCGTGAGGCCGTCCCCGATCCCAAGGACTTGGAGGTTAAGGGGAATTCCTGTGATCTGTCGCCTGGAAATAGCTTCGTTTTGGGTCAGGAAATACCTGTAGGAAGTCTCGTTAGCCCTAACAATATTTTATACACTGTCAGTCCACATACGCTGCAAACGTCGGACCATAGTGGCCTCCGTAGCTATATATTGTATTGTAAATGTAAATGACAAATAATACGACAAAAAGGATTGCGCACGATTCTGTCCAGAGGCCGAGCTTCTGGAAACGTAGGTGTGCAAATCTCGAATCTGAAAGGAATATTTGGAGGAACGTCCAAACATCAGCAGCAGCCTCTTCAGACGTTCCAACATTCAGATCTCCGTGCGAGAAGCCCACCCCGACAGGTTGGTCGATGTAAAGAACGTTGGCTTCGTTGTTCCACGAAAAAGGGTTCAGGGTGACCGAGGTACTGTCATTGGTGATTCGGCAGGGGCCATGTTCTTGAAGCAGGCCGATCATACTCGAGCTACCCGGCTAAAATAAAATGCATAATGGTTCAAGAAATTTGACACTGCTCAAGGATCATCTTGGAAAACGTACACCGCCGTTGAGCCAAAGGACGAGGGGGGCAGTCTCAGGACTCTTTCTGGATTCGAAATACCAGAACCTGCAATACATTGAGCGTCCTACTGCTACACTGGTAGGCGGCGAGGCGTATAATTTCGTACCAAAGACTTTCCGTTGCGGTGAGATCGCCGTATCCCGACGCCTGAAACACATGAGGAGTTGTCTCTATTACAGTGGCGAAAAAATTCAGCCCACGTTCAAGATAGTGAAAAATCATACACCCACCGCAAATGCCAGAGTTTTCTACTACACGTAATTTTCCAGGAGTAGTCACTACGTCGACCACCTGGGGTACCGCGAGCAACTCTACAAAATTAGAGTCAGGGCCAGGAACGCCCCCAATGACCCCGTCAACGACGGGTATCTGCCCCGAATATACCACAGGCCAAGGCAAGAGAGAGAGGAAAGATATTAGAGTCAATCGCATGATGACCGCCTTGAATGAAAGGCCAGAAGTTCAATTCTTCTGAAGATATATATTCCAAAATCTATTTTTGGCCACGTCTTCGAAGCTCGGAACTTTGCAAGCGGGCCGTTTATCTTGGAGCCTTACTACTACACTACTTCTCTGCCGCATAGTAGGGCATTTAAGAAGATATGATCCATGCGATACGATAAAGATCAGCATGGATAGTGTAGTTGTGACCATGATAATGAGGACATGGCGTATGGATCTTCGGAGGCGGACAGCAAGAACGTCCGAGTCCGATTTGCACAATCGTGCAGAAAAAATTATTTTTGAGAGCCATCCGCTCGTTGTGTTTCGAGGTTGACTTCATAAAGTGATTTACTAAATGTTTACATAAATCGCCTTTGCACAATTATCAATCATCGTTCCATAGCCTGACGTAGGTCGGAGTCACTGTGGCACAACGCAACTAATGTGTTCGTCAAAGCTGACGGCATCCAGTCAGATGACGACCTACCCATCGGCAGTATTTCTACGACTTCCGCGGTCCGAACACGACGATGCGGACAGGACGTATCATGTACGAAACATTGTCAGCGGATCGCCTACTAGTAAGGGCATCACCCTTCTTTACCGCCCAAGTACCGCCCAAGTACACTTAGATTTATTTTCTTGCTACACATATCATGATTACAGTGTATGTGCCTTATAGAGGAGGATTAGGACCAGTGTTTATCAATGGCGAATTTCTTTTGGCATTGACTTCCTGAGTGTCAGATGACAAGCCTACGTGGAGGAGAGCGATTGATTGGCCATAATTTGTTCGAACATTTGCGATGCGGCCTGTCCAACGGCCAGTTTACCGAACTGTCACAAAATGAGGTCAATATGGGATGTTGAACCTCGGAGAAGATTGAGTGGTCAATTTACCTTGTAAGCGGGAACTTCGTGGCCGGCACCAAATATGCGGACATACGAGAACGTACCCGCATTCTTGAATTGCCCCGCGGACTGGCCTGCAACGGTGTAGGTTTGGAAGGCTTGCTGCTTTAAGAGCGAAGTGAAAGTCATGTTGAGGTTTGCAACCATGGCTTCCACGCCGTTGAAGTTGAGAATGAAATCCTACAGATACGAACGAGTTAGGAAGTACAGAACGAGTGATTTCATTGTGGCATACAGCATCTCCATCATAAACAATGGTGCGGACCTGCATTGTCCTTTAGTCCGCTTCCATGTAGGCTGAAGACTACACGTACCCCAGCATTGATGACACCCTCGAGCAGAGGTCGCGAATTTCTCATCCAATCACCTACGGTCCACGGAAGTATTTTAGCCTGCGTTCCAAGAACAGCATGGAGAAATACTTGCCGGTCGCGGCAAAATTGTTATAAACATTATTGTTCGTCTCTTTCCATGTCGCCTCTGCACCAATCTTGGTTTTTAGAGAGTTGATGTAGTCCGTGATGTCAGCCGGGTAGGGATCGGGATTTGCAGTCGGAACGTAGTAAACCTGTTGCCAACGAGGATTAGATACAGGTGTAGTTCGATGAATGGGAGTTGCTTCACATCGAAATTTCCAGCGAGAGGGGAAAGAATGTTGTTGTTACAGAAACTCTGTGCCTTAGAGCATACGGAGTTTGAGCCGCCGTTGTTACACGATGTAATCTATGTATGGTAAGATTTCCGTAAACGCATCACTTTTTTTAGAAGGCAGCATACCTGAGCTTTGCAACCGGTGGAAGAGGTCCATGAGGTGTTTGCTTTGGTGATGGTGGAAGTAGACACAAGTGCGTGGTACGGGTTATTTCCGGCGTAACTTATATATCCTGGGTATTGGCTTAACGGATCCTTTTTACAGAAAACCTTCAAAATATAACCTCTAACAGCGCGAAAAATGGCTTACAGTCAGACCGTCTCCTACTCCGAGGACTTTTAGATTGAGAGGAATTCCGGTCAACTTTCCTGCGGCGATGGCAGCGTTCTGCGAAAGGAAATATCTGTATAACTTGTTATACAAAAAGGAGAACTACATAGAGGTGTTAAAACGTACGAGGCGAATGTGGGTCCATAATGTCCACCGTACCTATATAAATCGCATTCAGCATCTGGAACGCTTTGTATGAAGCGGTCCGCTCACGATTCTGTCCAGATTGCAAGGTTATTGGGCGCATACTTCGAAAATCGCGAATCGGCGAGGAAGATTTGCATAAAAGTCCAGATGTCGGACGCTGCCTCCTGTGATGTCCCGACATTGAGGTCTCCGTGCGAGAAACCCACACCGACAGGCTGATCAATATACAGGACATTTGCGTTGTTATTCCAGGAGAAAGGATTCAGGGTCACGCTCGAGCTGTCGTTGGTGATCCTGCAGGGGCCATGTTCCTGGAAGAGACCAATCATGCTCGAGCTTCCCGGCTACACCATCGACAGTTAGTATAGTATATGAGTATGGCTTCAAAGAAGTGATTTACTCACGCCGCCATTGAACCACAAAGCAAGGGGTGCTGTATCAGGATTGTTTCGTGCTGCGAAGAACCAGAACCTTGAAAATTATGTGATTTTGAGATGCAGAATGAGACGGAGGGAACCAACCATATGCTTTCGGTAGCAGTTAAGTCGCCATATCCAGATGCCTGGAAGACTCCTGGAGTAGTTTCTAAAACAGCGTAAACATCAATGGTACATTGAAGCAGTAGTTGAAAACAGAGTACTCACCGCAAACGCCCGAGTTTTCTACGACTCGTAATTTTCCAGGCGTAGTAGCTAGCGGGAGAACATCGGCCCCTTTGAAGGTGTCTGGTTTAATGGTAGGTACACCTCCAAGGATTCCGTTGACCGTTGGTATTTGGCCGGCTAAGGCACCATGCCAGGGTGAGATTGTGAGCACAGTGAGTAAGGTGGAGAGAATCATGTCGCCGGACGATTCAAAACCTTGGACAAAGTACATAAGGAATTCGTGGTCGGCGAGTTATAAGTCAACCACCCGAGAGGCTATTTTTACACAGCAGACGCATTGCACTGGCGGGTCTCTCAATATTCATGCAAATGATCGAGGAAACCAAGTGAGCAATGTTCATATCGCTCACTAGAAAGCAAGGTGGTCGTAGTGAGCTTCGATTGAAATCAGATATGGCACGACGTACAAAAGACAAAAATAAATCGATTTCCCCGAAAGCAACGCGGATGTTGAGAAAGAGACCTCTCGTGAGTGCGTAGAAGGCTAATAGTTCGCAGAGACCCGGGATAAGGCAGGTAGAATGAGCAGCCAGCATGTGCGCGCAATGGTGAGATATTTAAAGATTCACAAGTTCAACCTGAATGTCGTTACCGCGTCGGAGGCGCATGCGAGGCCGCATGTATAGAGAAGAAGTAAAATGCTTCAACTGATAAGCAGATGAGATCCGAGTAGCTTCTCGGGTGGTATATGCGCGCTGTCGAAGGGCATCATGTGGAGGCGGCGGTCAAAAATAACTATCATCGCCCAAGCAAAAATCCGCCATGAGACTTGCGTTTGTATACCGTTGTAGACTTGCATGGACATTCTACTTCTATTGCAGATATGTCAGTTTCAGAGCGGCTTCTGTACGCCGTCGTTAATGAGCATATATCCTACATGTACTTGTGCCACAAGGGAGGGATGAACGCACGCACCTTTGACTTGTATCGGAGAAACACCAGCGGAATCTATCAGTATAAGTGATATGATTGCAGCATAGCACTTCCTAGACTTCGAGACTCGAGATAGAGCCTAGCCGGAGCCACTGACGCGAACGATCTTGACAAGAAATAGCTCGCGCAAAGGAAGTAAGGAGAGGAACAAACAGATAATTTCAACCAAGCCAAGCAACGCGTACACACCAGTACACACCGCGTACCAGCTTCATTCTCGATTCTTTGGGTACGACTCCCAGTCTAGGGGTTAGCAGGGGTCAGCTTTGTGCCAGCTTATGATAGAAATTATGTTCTACATCGCAATTTATTGCGAGCGAAGCAAGCACAAAACTTACGGTGCAAAATTCCGGGGTAAACAGCCTCAATGTTTCCGGTGCTATATCTTCGTCATAAGTAGTATACTGTCAGCTCCTCCTTAAACTTCGTACATAGTAAAAAGTAAAAAGCTCGTATATATCCAAAAAAAAATTGCCCGATTGACGTGGCCAGGTGCCGTATTCCTCTCTATAACTGAGCTTGTACTGAGCGTGGCTTTTTTGCTCAGCAGAACAACAGGGACTGATCGTATCTGCACTGATGCTTCGCGTTACGATTGCTACATAGCCCAACGACGACACAGGTTAGGTATTTGGGAGTAGAAAAACGGGATTTGCAGGTTGAGAGGCCCAAAATCTTTGACCCTCGCTTTGCCCTCGTTGACGCGTCGCGCCGTATGCGACGGCCCCTCGCTCCCGATGCTGCCGCTCTATTTAACTTCCATTAGCGTAGAAAGAGTTTAGATAGATAATAAATTCCCTTTACTATGATGTACAATTACCTTACGACTAGGATGGCGAAGCGAGCCACGCCCCCGCAGGTTGCGGATACTTAGTAAGATACCTAGTCCTGGCTAGATATCAAATGCCCGCAATCTTCGTCTTCACGGGCGCGGAAATCTCATACTGAAGAACTAGCTCGACCTTCGTCTGCGGCGGAACCGTGCAAGTCCACGTAAGTTTGCCGTCTTTTCCCAGCGCCTCTACATCAACATCCTGACCCGGTCCGTCTTCCGACCCCGCCCACGCAGCCACCACGCCTGCACCAACCTTCACAGGAAGCGCGATCTTCGTATCTGGCCCGCTCAGGCTACGCGTACCGTCTGCGCCACCAGGCTGAACCAGTGCTGGTTGCTGCAGCTTCACCGTAATAGTTGCATCCTCTGATACAGGCACTTGGTCCACGACACGCACGGCGAGGCCCGCCGCACCGCTGCCTGCCGCGCGCGAGTTGTGGACCGTAACGCGCTGTGTAAAACTCTGCACCGTGTTTGTCGTGAACAGGCCGGACTGCGCACTCTTCTTGCTGAGCGGGTGGTAGGTGACGCGCACGGACGGGTCGAGCCCGAGAGCGCAATCAAAGTTCTCGTCAGAGCTCACGAGCGGCACGGCGGACTTTGAGATAAAACTGCCGTCGACGTAGACGCTCGCGCTTCCTGCGAGGAGCGTGTACTCTGACGCATTCTTGATTTTAGCCTGTGGAATATCAACATGCTGGAGGATACGAGTACAGCGGCGGGCGTACCTTGAGATGGACTCTGGTGTCTTTCTTCGGGACACACACCCAGGTCATGGTGGCGTCGAGACTGAGACGTGCGATGGTGACGTTGTGCCCTGTGCCGTAGCTCGGTACGGTGATGAGCCCAGGAATACCGAATGTTGCGCTCACAGCGCCTTTCGATGAAACGTGCGACTCCCGATGGCGCACAATTTCCTGTTCGTATTCCTCCTCCTCCTCATAAGCCTCTTCCGCTGATTTAGTTTTTTTCCGAGCCATCATCGAGCGCAGTGGGGGAGCGCGAGGCATACTTGAGCCAAAATCGTGTTCTACTATGGTCGACGCTGCAGAATGAGGCTTTGACGCAACTGAGAGTGTCCAAGGCGTCAGCGAGGGTACTCCAACGCCGAAGGTCGGTGTCGTCGTCTCAAGAGTGAGGGGTACGTCAACCCAGTCCTCGCCAGTGTTCTGTGTGATAGTCGCCTTGTACGTCAGGTCCACTGCTCGCTCTTTGGTCTGCATATCGACGCGGATATCATAGCCCGCGAACCACGTCGCCTGAGTAACCGCTAGGGAGTCCTTAAGTACAATTAGTGACGCGACAGTCCTTGTGCTCACCGTAAACAAGCGCAATGCTGATCTCTCTCTCCTCATCTGCAAACACACCAATGGTCACCTTCACGTTCAGCTTCGTGTTCTGCGGGCGGCGCGTCTTTGCAAATTCCGTCTGGATCAATTCTCCAGTGAGCTTGATATCTTGCTCCAGCGCCGTCACCCTGTCGTCTAGAGCTTCCGCGTTCGTTGCATACGTCTCCATCGCAGCCTTGAGCTGGTCTGCAGAGATGTTTTCCGCGCGTATGGACGCGAGATAGCCTTCAAGCGCAGTGATAGACTTCCGCGTACGTGCGAGCGCCTGATGGTTGCGCTTCTGTGTCGCCTGCAGTTCCGTCAGCTCTGGCGTCGGCGCCGGCGCTGAAAGGAGCGGGTCGGAGATTGTTGCAATAGCAACGTCATGGATGGTGGCCGCACCCCGTCCTTCGACCCTAAACCTCCCAATCAGCACTCAACCCCGCGAACGGCGCTCAAGACGTACTTCAAGGATTCGCGGTCGAGAACGTTGGGCAGACCGAGGATGGTGAGCTGATTCTGCCCTGTCTTCACAGCAAACTTGAAGAGGCGCGTCACCTCTGCGCGACCGCTGTAGACGCTCACACTGACGATCTTGCTGACCCTGACAGAGTCGAGCTCGATCTCGTTCACCGCTTGGAACGTTGGAGGAGGTTCGTTAATAGAGTTTGAGCGCGAGCGAGACATTTATGACTTGGGCAAGGAAAATGGGCTGTACCAGAGGTGTTGTGAGAATAACAGAGACCTGGACAAGGCTTTTATACGGGAATGACATGCAGTGCAAAGCCAGTGACAGATATGAGGGGTACTTATGTACATATGTAACGTTGACGTCGCAAGTTGAAGATCAACGTTAACAACGGCAATACCCGAAGGCTGTTTTCCCCTATCCATCGGGGCCGAAGTTTTGCTCTGCCCAATTTTCCTCAGCTTGACTCTTGAATCATTTTCTTCGGCTACCTTGGTCTTTCGTCCCACACACACCTTTTGATTCAGCTTGAATGCCTCACAAGAAAGCGAAGCGAACAACACGGGATAGACTCCGCAGTGAAACGTATGCAAACCGACATTATTTTACTCGCAAAAGCCCTGATCTGCTTACAGAGGAACGGACCTAGCTCCAGGAAAAGACTCGCTCAGAAATGAACCTATTCCCAAGTCAGCTGCCCGGGTATTCAACTCTCAAGCAGTGCGCGACGAGTTCAAATTGAAGAAACGGAAGCGAGAAGAGGAAGGGGAGCAGGCGGCCAAAAAGCAAAAGACGGGGAAAATCACCAACAACAAGTCGGTGGCGCTGAAAATCCAGCCGGGCGAGTCTATACAACACTTTAACAGGTGCGTCGAGGCCTTAGCCTTTCTTGATCCAGGCTCACATCATTCTTAGACGCGTCGAAGACGACTTACGACCTCTCGTCAAAACTGCCGTGCAGACCTCGCGCGCCGTTGCTCGTAGTACTGCCAAGGCAGAACACGAAGCCCGAATAGAAGCGAAAAAGGCCAGACAGTCCAAGAGCAAGGCCAAAGAAGAAGAAGAAACGCCGAAGAAGCCACAGCCTGTCTCCCCGCCTCCTGAGACAGACAAATTCAAGGACCGTCAAAAAGAATTCCAATCCGTATCCTCGTCGGCCCCCAGGCGTCTCAACGACGTCGCACAGGCGCCTCCGGAATTCAAAAAACTTCTTAGGGGCATAACCTCGGCGATTGGAAAGCGGGACGGCGTGCTGTCGATGGCGCAAAAGGTGATGATGGAGCAGGAACGCGAGAAGGCTATTGCGCGTTACCGTGATCTCAAAGCCAGCATGAGAAAAAACGGGGATCTTGGAGACAAAGACGACGAATAGAAGTACTCCAGCGCCACTTCTTTCTTTTTCTGCCCTCTCTTCGCCAGGGTACCCCGACATATCTCGCGGAACAGGAGCGACGCTATGAGCCACCTCGCCTCACCGACCATCTTCCATCTTCGACAGCGCCAAGCAGCCCTTTGCTCGACTGATTTGACCTCCCTTACCTTCAATCGAGCGCGTCGCTCGGGGCATTCGCTTCGATGGTCTTTCAAAATCCAACATCTTTTAGTTGTTGTATACCTTGTTAATTCAGCCAGCATGAATTTGAAGATGATAGTCACGAGGCTATTTTAGAGTCGAATGGCGACACTCATGCGCGTTCGGCTAGCAGTGCTAGATGCGGGATAATATTCCCATCGAATGACAGGGCCTGAGGTGATATCTGACATTCTGCAGCGAAATTCAAATAAAAGGCAACTTTTCATCAACTTCCAAGTGCCCGTATCCCGATGTCTGCCTCCTCAACATACACCACGTCAACCCTCTTTCTCCGCACGCTCTCCCGCGCTGGAATCACGCACGCCTTCGTCAATTGGGGCTCCGATCACCCTGCGCTCCTGGAGGAACTGGAGAGGCAGCGTATCGAGTCGGCTACTGGGAACACAACGCCCACCGTCGTGACATGCCCTAACGAGATGGTCGCGCTCAGCGCCGCGCAGGGGTTCGCACAGGCGACGGGTAAAATCGCGGCTGTGATCGTGCATGTTGACGTCGGGACACAGGTGCGTATTGCATTCGCCGATATCCAGGCAGATTACTGACGCTGCTCTTTGTGCTATCGTGGAGTGCAGGCACTGGCAGGCGCTGTGCATAATGTGGATCGGGGTCGGACGCCTGTCCTTATCTACGCGGGGGCGTCTCCCTTCAGCGCGGACAGCGAGCACAAAGGGGCGAGGAACGAGTGGATTATGTGGATCCAAGGTGTGTATTTCGTTAATCTCGGCGATGGACACCGGTGAACTGAGGTGAAATAGACATTCCCGACCAGAGTGCGATTGTGCGTCAATACATGCGCCATACGGCCCAGATCTACAGCGCCAAGACCGTAGAGAAGAGCGTGAAACGGGCGCTGCAGATGTGCGTAATCTCTGCTTTTAATCTTTATCTGTATTCTAAAAATTGGCATGCTCATCTCTAAATGCAGTGCCACAAGTGATCCGAAGGGCCCCGTTTATCTTTGGGCGCGACGGGAGGCCATGGAAGAAGAAATTGATGCTGTCAGTGTCGACTTGGTGGCCGATATGGCTGGCTGGCCATCTGTCGAGCCGTCTGCCTTGTCACCGCAAGGTGAGCCTATGATATTCAAGAAAATGACCGGGACTGAGTAAATCACATCCGTCACAAACTCCAGCGGCGACTAATATCGCCACCGCTCTGCTCGAAGCATCTTCCCCGGTTATTATCACCTCGCATGTCGGACGCTCGAAAACGGCAGTCTCGGCGCTGCTCTCGCTGGCGGATATTCTGGCCATCCCCATTGTCAATGCCTGCCCCACCGCCGTGAACGTTCCGTTCTCGCACCCCAGCTACACGGGCGTCACCTACATGTCCCCCGGCTCGCATTGGAACGGGCTCACTCATGCAGACGCCATTCTCGTCCTCGAGTGTGATTTACCGTGGATCCTAGTGAACGACAAACCCCTCCCAAGCGCCAGGGTCTTTGTCGTTGACAGCGGTGACCCGCTTAAGCTCGGCGTAGGATACGCGCATGTCAACGCGGAGATCGTATGCCGCGCTGACGCGGAGGTCGCGCTCGGCCAGATCGAAGACGCGTTGCGCGGGATGGGCATCCGCCCGCCGGGAGAGCCCTGGCTGCGCGGCGGCGTAAACAATGATAATGGTGCAGAATCACGCGTCTCGACGCGGCGGATAGCACTGGCCGACGCTCATAGGGCGCTCGTCAATGCTCTCGACACCGCCGAGCGCGTCCCGCCTTACCTCCTCCCCGCTGGCCAGGCTGGTACCGCAGAGCCTGCGTTCACGTTCACCGCGGCGCGCCTCATGAGCACTGTGCGACGCGTGCTCAGTGCAGCGACGCTGTCGCACGCCACTCGGACACTCGTGCTCAACGAGGCAATCAGTAACTATCCGTCGGTTTGGCAGCACCTGCGCCCTGAGCTCCCGGGTTCGATAATCACGAGCGGGGGGTCCTCTCTCGGGTGGGCGCTGGGCGCAGCGGTTGGCGCGTCCCTAGGGAGCCGCGCGGGCGTCACCGGGAGTGACTTGCACGAACTCATCGTGGTCATTGTCGGCGACGGGTCGTTCATGTTTGGGGTGCCGAGCTCAGCGTACTGGATGGCGCATAGATATCAGACGGTGCGCCCTTTCCATCATGACATAGAGACGATGAGCTTATATTCCTTGTAGCCTTTCCTGACTATCGTCCTGAACAACGGCGGGTGGAAGGTCAGTCTCTGGTCTATATTGGAATGAACACTGGAGCTGATCTATATGTGAAGTCCCCTAAACTTTCCATGCTCGGCGTATATCCAAAAGGACACGGAAGCTCTGTCCCAGGCGCCCAGCTTTCCGTCGGTTTTGGGCCCGCATCGCCTGACTTCTCGCAAATTGCTGTTGCAGCTTCGGCGGGCTGGGCATGGGGAGAACGTCTTGGAGGCCCTATCAGCTCACCGGCATCGGAAGGCAGTAATGAAGAAACCTTTCAGCAAAAAATGGATTCTGTGATCTCCGAGGCCGTGCGCGTGGTATTGGAGGAAAAGAGATGTGCGGTAGTGGACTGCGTCTTGGAGTCTATCTAGTCTATCGAGGTGTGTATATGATAGCAAGACGTTAACAGCCACTCTTGCAGCCTAGCGAAATTTAAATAACTCCAGGAATAATGCGATATTTGACACGTGCCGCCCACGCTACCCACTCCTTTCCGAACGTCTTCTTCAAGCCTTCGTCTTCCTCCTTCGACCGCGGGACCCAAAATGCACAGCGCATGGCGCGGAGGACGAACCAGATGGACATCACCTCCTTCACATAGAACCTGCCCGGAAATGCAGTGAGGTACTCCGTGAGCAGCGCGCCGGGCGTCAAGTGGGCCAGGACCATCCCGATGTACGCGAAGATAAACCCACTGTAGCTCGGGTGGCGCACGATGCTGTACGGGCCGGTGGTGATGAGCTTGTGGTCCCGGCGGATGCAGAAGTCGAACGTAAAGAAGTGACCAAGCGTGTCAAAGCAGTACATGCGCAGCAGTCCGCCGAGGATGGACAGCGTGAGGCCGATGGCGGCCAAGGGAGTGAACGCGAGATGCATGCCACTTTGTGCAGACGGGATGTGCAGCAGCGCAAACACTTTATGGGAAATGGAATGCGTCGGGTAGTGGCTTGCCAGAATGACTGCACACTCCGCCAGGCATAGCGCGCTATAGATGAGCTATGGATATTGCTTAGTGTTAGTTTTGGACGACTTTTCAGTTATCGCGGTGATCACTGACCCTTTCCAGTTTATTTTCAAAGCGCCAAAAGGTCGCCTGGCGTTTTTCGACGTCCTTCACATACTCGTCGGGCGAAGGAGGGGGTGTGGGAGGTGTCGAGGACTTATCAGACACATAAGAGTCTATGATTAAGAAGGGTATTTTGATCAGAGACATCGCAAATGACACGGGGTGTTTGGCGGAGCGTTATGGGTAGCGCCAGCTTTTATAAAATCTGCTAATCGGTCGACTCCGCCCGACTGTCATGTATGACAGCAAGAAGTGCTTATTCACTAAGGCGATGCGTCGTTCCATTTTCAATAGAGCGATCTATTACCTTTATCAATTCCATACGAAGCTAAGAGAATTCAATGCGCTTTGAACGTGGCTTTCTGCCGAACAATTCTGATGGCAAAGGGCCGATACACTCTTTTATCATCAACTGCCTATTTGGCAGTCACAGCCTAACGAAAACTTTTCGCGCGCCCATTTCACCGCTCGTTGACAGGCCAGGACCCTTATAATGAGCCCCCGGCCCCCGCCGCAGTCACAGAAGACAGAAGCCGGATAGCAGTACAACGTTCAACGCCCAACCTTCATTTTCCACAAGGCCGGGACGTTTATTTACCCGCTGCTTGACGAGACCAACCACGAAGTTGACAAGGAGAATTCACGGTCATCGACCATCCTCACTGCATCCTTCGCCGTCCACTGGCATAGATAATGCTCGTATAAGTAATACAGCGATTATGAAAGAGAACATTACCTTACAATATCTGTGGCGACTCGGTCCCTCGGAATGTAGGCGCTCCGTGCCTGGCACCAAGTACAAGGTACCAGGTATTGACCAGGTAAGTATCTGGCCCAGTTAAAACTTAATGGTTCGATGTACGCGTTATTTGGCTCTAGCATGGAGAAACAATAATGACCTCGATTTTCGGCACGACCCAAATGCGGTCATATTTATGGTTTGCATTGTTTATGGGTCCCAACTTTGTGGCAGGCGTCGGAAGGTTGTTATCTTGTTCATCGCAACACATCCCTCGATCTGAACCAGCGCCTCTCCTACTTTGTCTCGTCCTATTTCCTCAAAGGTCGTCTAACCCACGAAGAATCACATTCAGCCATGCCACCCAAACCAAAGCCACTTCCACTACATAGACAACCATTAACATTCGACCAATTTTGGGCCGAGCTTGGCTACTCAGCCATTGAGTTCACCGGCGACGCGAAACTCAAAAGAACCCTAGATGCAACAAATATTCATGAAATGAATCCGCGTACACATTTCGTACACATTGCGAATATCGTGAGCAAACTTGTACGCAGCAAGTATCGTCTTCGTGCGTATCTATTACATGTTATCAGAAATGCCACTCACTTCGACGCAGGCAACAGGATTCATCCTTTGATTACCTTCCAAGAGATCCCCGAGGAAAAAGGAATACGATCACCTCAGCTAGTCGCAACCTCTTTAGGGCCTGTTCGGAAGGACGACTTCAGCTGGTCAGGGATTGAGGCAGCAGTTGAAATCCAATCTCCAGGAAGAAATAGACAAGACTCACACAACATGGCGCCGTCTTTCACGACATGCCTGCTGCAAGGGAGGCCTGACCGCATATCCGTACAAGGATTCTATGTAGGAGTCGACACACTGGAGCTCATCGTTACCAGTGGAGCCGGTGTGAAAAGAAGCCCACCAATCGACTTGAAGCGTTCTGAGGACAGAATACTGTTACTTGCCTTCGTTAAGCGCCTCTACATCCCTCACATATTTATGATAGACCCAACGATCCAGCGGTATCAAGATCCAGAAACAAAACGCTGGCTATTTGATATTACACTCAAAAACACAGGCCCGGGGAAGGATTTCACTTGCAAAGGCTATCAAATTATATATGCTCGTGAAGTATTCCAAGAACGGGCTCATATTTTCGTCAACCATGAGGCTCCCGCCGTTCTTAATGGTCGCAAAATTCCTGTTATAAAGGACGTTTATCCTTTCCCTGATGTAGACAATGGCTTCAGTGAAGTTAAAATCATCGAACATGCCCACGGAAATGGCGAAGTCCCAGGAGTTGTTCGAATGGTTTATGCTGAACTAGTACGCTTTGACGATGGTTCCCAGATTTATTGGGGCAAGTGTTCGAAGACTCGCATATGCTTAGAAGACTATGGCGAACCATTGACGTCTCGGATCACACCAAAGGAGCTCCTTACTGTCATATATGACTCGCTTGAAAGTGTGTAATTTACCCTGATACGAAATAAGCTTATTGACTAACGTTCTGTATATTAGTTTCGCGGGTCATTTATCGAAATACAAATATTGTTCATCGCGACTTGAGCATAGGAAATATATTGATCAAGACCTCGGAGGACGCAAAGGATACCCCATCTCATACGTATGAAGCATATGAGGCTTCAGATACCCCTGTCGCGTTCTGCGGTGCTAGTTATCTGCTGGGTGAAACGTAAGATACTCAGCCCTCATGGCAGATGACTCGGAATAACTTAATTATTTCGCAGAACTTATCAACGAGAAACTCGCGCCCTGATAATTGACCTGGAAAGAGCAGAAATTCTGGACAAGGGTCTTCCAAGGGCATCGATAACGGCATGTTGTTACTATACTATGCGTCATTTGGTTTTAATCGACAACCTATAGGGTACAAACTTATTCAAGGCACGCGCTTTGCGTACGGGACGACCGTGCGTTGATCCTGGTAAAGGAATCAATTTAATTCCGATCCCGGATCTCTGTGAAAAGGCACGCGCGGTTTATGGTAAAGTTTTTCCAGACCGCTTGACGCGCTTCCAGTGTGTGCCCAGTATCAAAAGAACCGTCCGTCGGACCGACTCTCGACCCGAGACGCCATTTCACGAGCTTCGCTACGATGCGGAGTCCATATTCTGGGTACTCGCTTGGTGGATGATCAATGCAACACCTTATAACAAGCCTTCCACCCATATTAAACGAGGATTGTGGGAGGCCTTGATGTGCAATGACTGTGACACAAGGCCTATCGAATTCGACCGTTCCGACCTTCACCCATCGTACGCCCCAATGATAGATTTACTGGATGATCTCAGTCGCACCGTGAAGAATGACTACCCCTGGACAAAGGACGAACCGCATGGCCACCCGGAATTTCTTCATGAAGCTCTGCAGCGCATCATTCTAAATTTCATATTCGAGAACGAGGAGAAAAACTTCATGAACCTGCCTACGTCTGGAGTGCCACGAGTACCGGGGGAAGATACTTCGGGTAGTTTAGGTATTGTGGATGTGAAACGTGGGCGGGAACCAGACTACAGGGGTTCTGCGGTGAGTACTCCAACTTGCGTGATTTCGTCACCACTCTTGGCTTGACCTTGCAGTTGCTGAATTCTGGTTTTAGAAGCCGCAAAAACGAGCCCGAAATTTCTAGAAGTAGCCGCGCCTAGTTGGCGCCTAGCCTCTTCATTGCCAGTGATCGATGATCAACCTATATTCCGTGTTTGTCGAGCCACTCTCTGGTTGCGTCGTCCTGGGCTACTTCCCTAGTATCAAGCTAGCGTTACAAGTTTTGTACTATACAAAGTACTTACTACCGTTTATGTCAATACCATGTACAAATTCAATCAATAATTTGAGCGGAGATCGAATAAGACCTAGTTTCATCGGCGTCATCCTGTGGCGTTGTGGTCACGTTGATGTTCATATCGAATTCCAACATCAAGCTTGCGTTCTAATTTCTAAGTTAGTTCTCAGCCTTTCACCGATCATACTCCGGAATGCACACCTCAATCATCAAAGTATCGTCCAAAAAAAATCGGCGGGATAACGGACCGCAGCAAAGTCAGCAGATCGACGAGCATGGGAGATAGAAGACGGACGTCGATTTGCTGTTGATTTGCTGGGAGTCGGGACATAAAGTGGCGGTTCTTCTGGGGGACCTATTACCCACATTCAGGATGCCTGCAGAATATCGAACGCTGGACGACGTGGACAACTGGTCTTGGAAACAGCTGCAACACAGAGACTACAACATACATACCGACAAAGACGGATGGTTGAAGGCCTCCAGCATGCCTTCCGAGGTGCATGTCGAGCTTCTTAAGATCGGAGTCATACCAGATCCATACATTGGATTTAATGAACACCAGGTGCAATGTAGGGCACTCCGTAAATCACAGCCCACGCTCTGACCCGGAATTTGAACCTTAGGGATAGCGGACGCGGAATGGCTGTACAAGTATACGTTCACCCACAACGCCACCCACAAACATGCACTTCTCATATTCGAAGGGCTGGACACCATATGTGACGTGTATCTGGTACGCGCAACCCAGCCACGATGGTTCTCCTTTTCTTAACCGCACTCGTAGAACGATGCTAAAATCCTCTCAACGGATAACATGTTCAGAACATACCCCTATCCTCTGCCTGAGGGGGCTCTTCAAGCGACCAACGGGCTTCTCCTCCACTTCAAATCGGCCAAAACACTCGCTAAAGCAGAGGAGGCTAAGTTCGGCAAGGTGCGCGCGGGATCGACGAACCTGGGGGACCCGAGCCGCGTGTACGTGCGGAAGGCGCAGTATGACTGGCGGTACGCGACCTTGCTTTCCCTGTTTTGTGTCTACATTTAACTTGTGCGCAGATGGGACTGGGTCAGCCCACTCTTCTGCATAAATACCTGTGGCTGACCTTGCTCTTCGAAGGGCCCCGAATTGATCACCTGCGGTCCATACCGCCCGATCACACTGGTCACCTACAATACCCGTATCAAGAACATCCACGCAGCCGCATACGTGACCATTCTCTCTGATAACACATTTACCGCCTCTCTGCGCGTCAGTGCGACGCTCTCTGGGTCATGGGACACGTCCGTTTCCGCCCTGCGTCTGACGCTTACTGACCCGGCCAATGGGGGTCGCGTGGTACAGATCGCGCGTGTCAGGGTGTCGCCGTGGGATGGTGCAGTCGATGCGCTGCAGGACGCCCTTGTCACTTGGGGTGATTTACAAGAAGCAGGTGTGGAATTGTGGTGGCCGGTTGGGTACGGCACGCAGAGGATGTACAATATCGAGGTGGCACTTGTAACTTCGGTGGGTTTTTGTCTGGAGGATGGCTGTGACACGAACTGACATGTCCCTCAGGACGATGAGGTCATTGATAAAGTGTCCAAACAGATTGGTTTCCGGACGGCCAAACTTGTCCAAGAAGAACTGTCTGAGAGGGATCAATATGGCGCTGGAACGACTTTTTTATTCGAAATTAATGGGGTGCGAATATTTATGGGAGGCAAGCTGTGTTTTATGGGTTAAATGAACTATGCTCATATCTTTATACAAGGTTCCAACTGGGTCCCGGCAGACAACTTCCTCACCACAATCACAAAAGAGCGTTACAGAGACTGGCTCACGCTTCTCCGTGACGGAAACCAAAACATGGTGCGTTTGTGGGGAGGCGGGATATATGAACCCGACGTGTTCTACGATATTTGTGATGGTACGCAACACAATGCTCGCTAGCAGCGTTGGCTGAGAAGTGTTTCCTACCATAGAACTTGGTATCCTTGTCTGGCAGGACTTTCAATTTGCGTGTGGTGTCTACCCCGCGCACGAATCATTCATCGCCAGCGTGAAGCAGGAGGCTGAAGACAATGTCACCCGCTTGCGCCACCACCCCTCAATTGTCTGCTTCTGTGGAAACAACGAAGACTACCAGCAAGTGCTCCAGTGGGGCGGTGCGTATTACTCCCATCGAAATTGGATATGACGCTGACGATGCTTCCGTATGACAGGCATCAACGCGCTCCCTGCTCGGGTCATCTACGAGAAAATCCTTCCCGACGTCGTTGCGCGGCTCACCGACCCGCCTATCCCGTACCATCGCGGATCACCTTACGGTGGTGCTGGCTGGGACACGAGCGACCCGACGATTGGCGACGTGCACCAGTGGAACATCTGGGGAGGTAAAGAGCTGCAGTACCAGGAGTACCACCGGCTCGGGGGGCGCTTTGTCAGGTATGTGTACCCTGCGCTTACCCAATCTGTGTACCTGACCGCAGGGCCCGCTTTGCAGTGAGTTCGGCATGCCGGGAATGCCTGCGATGGAGACTATTTCGCACTGGATGCTGGGCGCGGATGCAGGGCAGATGTACTCTCAGTCTTCGCTGATGGCGCAACACACGCGAGCGGGGAGCTTCGAACGGCGGTTCGCAATTGTGATGAATGAGAACTTCCGACTGACAGGCGATTTTGAGAGGTGCGTTCGGGTTAGGGTGCGCGCGGCCTCTGGGTAGGCTGACCTAGACTGTAGCCATGTTTTCACCACGCAACTCATGCAGTCTGAGGCTGTTAGTTTCGCGTATCGGGCGTGGCGCCGCGAGTGGAGGGGGAGGGGGCGGGAATTTGTGCGTTTTTGGTCAACCCATCAAACCCACTGACTGGACCATTGAAATAGTGCGCTGGTGTTCTGGTCTGGCAAATGAACGATTGTTGGCCTGTCGTCTCTTGGGCCATAGCAGATTACTTCGTGAGTGTTTTTTCTACATGATCTATAGGCTTGTCACGCAAGATGGTCCCATGATATGACAGCTACGTCCGAAGCCTGTATATTATACAATTGCGCGCCAGTTGGCGCCCATTAGTGTTGGGATCTTCCGAACTGTAGGTAGTAATGTTTCTCGTTAGACTTGATGTTTACAGATTTCTTAGGTTGTTAAAAATCGTGATAATGACAGACCGCAACAAGTATGTGCCCTCCGCCCTTTGCGGTCACCGGTACACTCATCTTCCTTCCAGTTCTACGAATTTGGTGCCATACAGACCTCTCATGCCACCCTCGATATCTGGGGCACAAATAGCACACTACGCCCGCTTGCTGCACGGCTCGAACTTGTGTTCCACGACCTCCTCGACGCAGACTGGTCGCAGTCCACATCGAATGACGTCTTCCTCCTCCCGAACCAGTCCACCGAATTCCTGCAGCTGCGTTGCCCAGGCCCCACACGTGCGGAGCTCAACGTGGGCGACCCGCACCGTGTTGCGTCCGCGACTGTCGTTGCCACCGCGCGCCTGCGCGACGCCGCATCCGGGCGTGTGATCGCGCACTTCTCAGACTGGCCAGAGCCGTACCGTTTCCTCGCACCGCCTGATCCTGGCCTACATGTACGCGTCGTGGAGGACGCAGCGCGTGGGACGACGACCCTAACGCTCGGCGTCGCACGGCCGGCGAAGTGCGTCGTGTTGTCCGTGGAAGGCGTGCCGGCGCGCTGGAGCGACAATGCACTAGATCTTGTCCCCGGTGAGGAGCAAGAAGTGGTGGTTACTAGGCTGGAGGGGCGGTCAATCAGAGTGGCATATTTTGGGCGCGAGCGTGCGGTGGACATCTGACGACCCAGTGACTGGGAAGCGAGAAGAGGTACTTATTGCGCTGAACTCGTACAAAATGCTTTCAAAGTCTGTTTATGCTAACGTGATTGTGATGTAACAGAAAATTCGGTATGATTGTGCGAGAACCGTATTCGTGAATCGTTAATAAGACATAGGTTTGTCAGATCGAACATATTTCATGGCTTCCATGCTGCCTCAACATGCATGTTGGTAATGAGACTGCAATTATTATTGTAGACAATACAAGTTCATGCGCTATTCAGCAGGACACGCCGCCGATCCAGCCCGTCATGGTTCAAACAGAATATTGACATTTACTCGTTTAGTATCGTGGTGGCTAATCTACGATGCGGTATCTCTATCAAAGCTGTCTGCGGAAAGAAATATCAAGCTATGCCATACTCGAGCTCCAGGTCAATGATAACCCTATCCGCCAACCACTGTCGGACCTCGGGATCCACGATTGCGCACGGGACTTTGACCTGAGCAGGATTGAACCCGGTTTTATCCACATACCAGTTACGATAGGCATTGAACGTCCCGCGAGAAACAATTCGTATAGTAGGGTTTCCGATAAAGCCTATATCGAAGAACTTTTTGTACCCAGCGTTGCGAAGCATGGTCTGCTTGAGCTGCTCCAGTGCAAAACTAGCGCTGGGCCCTTGAAGAAAGTTACAACAGGGAACGATATATTGTGATAAATCAGAACTCACCTAGTTCGTCTTGTAGCTCTACAATGAATCCGTAGGCCCTTAGGTGCTTTCGTTCATCCAATTCAACGGTAAATTCCGAAACATAGCCAAGAGTTCCCGATAAGGAAGTAATTGCCTCTTGGAGAAATGACTGGCTAACAAATTCCGAGTGCACTCGGAATGCGACGCTGGCGGTGTCAGGTGTCAGCAAGGAAGAAAGGGCGTAATTGATCAGACCCACTCTTGGCGTCCGACGTAACGTATGAGCGGCTGCCCATCTAATGGGCTAAACCCCGCTATTTCGACCACGTCGTTCAGCAAATAACGCCAGAGGCCGTCGTTGTTCGTCGTTACGACTTCATACTTTTTACCATTTACAACTTCCCACTAGATAAAACATTGTCATATAGTTAAATTGTGATACATAAATGTACGCTTACCGGCTGGCATAGGTTCTCAACTGCGCAATCTTTCTCGATGTCCAAAAGTTCGATATGTTCAGCGGAGTCCAAACGATAAAGATTGGTATCGTTGGCATCGTATCCGTGGCCAACCACTGTCTCCGTGGATGCGTACATTACACTCTGCAGGCTCACAGAGGGTCCAAAGTGGTGGCGAAGCTGAATTATGGCAATGATCAGCGATGTGTCCAACAGCAGCGACATTCTCATTTCTTACCTTGGGAAGTGGCATCGAATAAGGCCCGCTTAGAGTGACTCTGATCATGGCTAGATTAGGCCACACTCTCTTGAGCCATCCTTGTTCTCCTTTCTTTATTGAGCGTAGCTCTGTAGCTCGCGCGAGGTTTGGTTGGAGGTGCGCCTATAGAAGCAACTTTGAACAGCAACCAACGGGTGTTTCCGAACACAACCTACCTGCAAGTGCACGCGATAATCTCCAAGCCCCGCGACATCTGGAAGCTCTCCGCTCTCTATTGCTTCTATCCATGACTCCCATTTCTCTTCAATGAGTCGGACGGCATCGTACAAGATGGTCGAGAACGTCGTCACCATGTATGCCACAGAGCCGTCCAAGACGGCAAAGAAAGCGTTCATGAAAACATTGCTGGTGTAGACGGGGAGAAGCCACGCGGAAAACGGGGACGTAACGAACGGTGCTGGTAGCAGAAAGGCCCGCTGCCTAATCAGCATAGTGCACACGCGCCGATGAAATGGGGCGCACCTTTCTTGTCGATCAGATACGCGTCGTCCGTGGGCGCGATGCCGAGGAACGCGCGGATACCCCCGGCGGATACGAGCGACACCGGGATGTGCACCGCCTCCCCGTCATGCCCGGAGACACGCACAAGCTCGCGCAGAGCGATACAAGTAAGATTGCATGTCTTGATGTTCCCCAAGCGGGCGCCGGCCTCAGGAATTTCCCAGCTCACGGGCTTGTACAGTGGGTTCGGGTACTTGAAGAAGTACTTGGCACCCGCGCCCGAGGTCCCAGAGCTGTGAGCGACGAACTCTGGGAGGCCTGGGGCGAGCAGGTTGGTGATGTCCTCCACGTGGCATGGCTGAGGATCTTTATTGAAGATGCGGGAAACATATGGGCAGTAGTCGTCATATCCTGTGAAGGGTACCAACGAGTAAAAGTGTTGAATGATCTTTTGTTCTTCGACATCCAATGGCGTTCCTATTCCTGGCGTTCCTAAAGTATTGCGCAGTTTTCTCAGAGGGTCCGATTTATGATAAAATACAGATACTGAAAGATTTTTGACCAGGGCGGCAAGGTTTTTCTCCGCTCGATTCTTGACAGACTGCTTGAGCTTTAGGGTGAGTTCTTCGAGAGGAATAGGAGGGTTGAAAGGAGGGGGGTTCATTGTGTGCCAGCTAAGTTTCAATGCGAGCAATGGACCTGTGAATCAAGAACCTAGAAGATTATAACACGATGAGATACCCTCGTCAAGCAATAAAGAGTGTATTCGCGTTCCCCTTCTAAAGCATTTTAGTGATCATTAGAAGTCGCGCCACACCGGACGACGACCCGAACTACGGCGTAGATACCTACGCCGGGGAATCGCAAGCTCAGCGAGAATCACCAATGGAATCGTTACACAGAATGAAAGATTCGGGAATGATACTATGAATACAGAGACGTTTTGGATGTTACGTTGTATACCATCGCCTTTACGCAACTCTACATTTGCTTGTCGAGCGTTCGCGATAGGTTGTACGCGGCGGATATCAGAGTGACATGGCTGGCCACAGAGCGTCAGTGTCCATACCATATCAGATATATTCAGGTGCGTTCAAACGTACGTGAATCCCTGTACGGCATTGCCGAGGCTGCGGTGAAGCAAGGAAACAGGGTCAGACGTCATGAAACTCTGTCTCAAGAAGATACATACGCCTCGCCCGCGTCTGAGATCTCCTCCGTGCAAAGGCCAACATGGTTAAGATAAAGTAAGAAGTCCTATCGGAGTTGGATACTGCGCATTAATACGTTTTTCGGCGGCTGTGGGTGGATAGTGCCACTTGCCTCAAACATGTTCACAGCTTTGGGAAGAAGCCGTCTATCGATCTCGCCCGCGCGCGTGAGCGCTTCGATGCACCTGTGACCACAAAATGTGTGACATCAGAACGCCACTATTTTATTCCAGATGTAGATCGCAAACGCACCAGAGCGTGCACAAACAGAACGTTCCCTCCTCCCCACCGACACCATCGTCCGACTTCTTTACGTCATAACGATACACCAAATTCTGAGGCGCAGTCTTCAGTCAGAACGTTTGAGAAAACCGGATGCAAAGAACACACGTTGGACGTCAAGCCCCCCTTCTCTGGTGTCTTCATGATCTGGTTAAGAGTGCTCACGAACCTCGGGTCGGACTGAGCGGCAATTAAAGTGAGTAGATCGAAGCCGTCGGGCTTACGGAGTATTAGTGCTCACCGCATGCATGAAAAACACCAACGGCATAATAAGCACGGCTGAGTCTAGTACCCCATTCTCCTCGTAGCTCTGCCCGAACCACTTGTGTTCTTCGTTCCAAGCCTTTTCCATTATCTCTTCGTAAAGGCCATCGCGGGCAGCGAGCCAGACGCTGCGATTGGGGCAAGGGAACGATCGCTTATCGGCGAGGCGCAGTCCGCGATCGATTGCGACCCTGTGGAAACTCGTCCATTAGTTCTTTTTTTTATAAGGATAGATCAATAGAAAATGTACCATAGCATAACCTACGTAATTACCTTGCTTTGGAGTGTATTTTAATCAGAGATTCAATGACTCACTTTGGAATACTACAAGGATAGGCCATGTGAGTTTGATTGAATTAGGAAGAAGCAGAAAACAAACAGTGAAATTCTTCATCTCTCCCCGAACCTCCCTATCGAGGGATGAGAAAGATAGCAAGTCGTTGTACTCTACATACGCACCAAATGGATCTGAAAGGTTTTGATAAGCGAAAATATTATGAAAATTATAAGGAACGTACAAATCCGGGTTTTTGTGAATGGATACAACGTCTAGAACGGGGATCAGAATAGCTCTCAAGGTTACATGGAGATTCGAGAGAGTCAGGTGAACATACAATCAACGCTAGAGGCACGGAGAAAGTGAGCAACAAGCTGCCCATAAATTCGATGTAACGTACAGTTCGCGAACAAGTTTCCTGGGAATTAAGCGTTCAGCATCATGCTGGTAAAATCTCTTCAAGTTCACTAGAATACTGACCAATCGTCATAGCTCTGGTGCAGAGTTGTCAAGGTTTGTCAGAAATTTGTGAGGCGGGCGAAAATAATTACCAGAGGTTTCCCAAACTATCGCAGCTATTGCGTGAGTACCGCCCAGCTTCATGGACATAGCCAAGCACACACCTTCTGACCGAGGTATATACAATCCATCCTGGCACTCATGAGCACCAGCTGGCCATGACAGACTCAAAATCGTCTCACAGTTCACCATAGATGTCCTACGCGAAAACAAATGGTCAGAATTTGTCAGAGAATCCGACGAGCTAAGAATGACACACCAATTGAATATGATCTGCAGCCCCGTTTCCAATTCGGACAGGTCTTGATCCTTTGTGTCCGTCTAGATGTCCAAGCTCGATTTCGTCTATTTCCTTACCGCCTGGTTCGGGTGGTGCATTAGTTGGCACGTACTGGAAGTGTTAGACAAGGCTCTTACCGTGAATGGTATACATAATTTGCAGGCTTCCGTCTGCGTTCTTGTTTCTCAAACGTTCGAAGATAAACTCGAGGTAAGCTGTGAAAATGTGGTGAGAGCTGGGCGCGAATGGCCGTCGATGATACACACTGTTTGCTTCCTCCGTGAATCCCAGTCGGATCAGCGCGTAGAGAGTGAATGAAGAATCGCGAATCCACGAAAATCTTAGATATGGCGGGATAAATAGTCATTGAAGAAAACGCCGAGGAAAACATACCGATAATCCCTGAAGAGCAGACGTGGGGAGTAAGATCAGAGACCTGAGGACCTCGCTTGAAAGATAGGTTACCAATTACGAATGCCGCCGATGTACTCCGGGAGACTGAAAGTCGGGCTGGCAATCACAGCACCTATGTCAATTCATTGAGAGTTATGCCACCACTTTGAATTGACCAGAATCATACCTGTAGGCTCATACACCAAAAGCTTAAGCGCGAGGGCACTACGCATGACTGCTTCCTTCCAGGACCCCTTGTAAGTTGACTGTGATACCCACTCGTACCAGTACCGATTTGTTGCCTTGACATCAAGTAAGGATTGGAAACGTGTGTACGAGATAGGTACGACGCACATGTAGAAGAGCGGCCAACAATTCCTTCGTCAACAGCGGGTCGTCCATCGCGCGAGGAACGTTGTCAGCCGCAACGCGCCACTCTTTCGTCTCCGTGCCTGCAAGAATCTTTTCGGTGTTGACGTTGTTCTGCGCGGAGGCAGTAGTCATTCCGCGCGCGGGCGGTGTGCGCAAGATGAACGTGACACATTGGCCCTCTTCAAGGCGGATGGTACTCTGCACGGCAAGGCCCTTGTGGCCCTTCACCGACAGGTCGAGGAACTCGAGTACGACTTCCGGTAGTGCGCCATCTACTCCTGGGCTAGTGTTCTCGACGACGTAGCGCAAGTCAAGTGTTAGGTCTGGTGAGACGAAAACGGCCTTTTTCTGACTGATAGTACTGGGGAGGCTGTCATCATCGATAATCGAGGTTTCGTGTGAGGCTAGCGCGTAATTGAATGCTGGTGCGCATTGCACTTGGATCGGTATGGATCCGCGAATGCATTCAATACGTCGTATGAGCCACGGGAGGAGGGGCTTATTCGAGGCAGAGTGGGATGGATTATCTTTACGGGGACGGGGGAGATAGTCTATGGGTTATGCACCCTGCGTTAGATATTTACAGGTAGATAGTACATTATACTGACCTGTGACGCTGACGACTCCTTTCTCATTCATGTATTTCGTTTGTAGTACCTGGATGATAGTGTTACACGCGGTGCATCATACCGACTCTGGCTCGCCCACGTACATTTGAACTGGCAAGATAGTTCTGTTTCGTCGAGAATGGGACCGTTGGCATGATGGAGAAATGGCCGCCCTTATCTTTGTCTAGAATTCGCGCGAACACGGATGGCGAATCAAAGTTGGGCACACAGTAACTTTCAACTAGGGAAACAAGCGCTCGTCATGATTATCATGGCCGACCTCCGCAAACACTTACTGGACCCGTCGATGCTGACTAGGGCAGCTGTTCTTAGGTTTCCAATCCTATAGCCAGTACCGACGTTCAGAATCCCTGATGCCAACTCGGAAAGAAAACATACAGGCCATGGTCTGCGATGGGTATGTATCCTCGCTCGTCGCGGGGGTTCACGAGATTCATGACGCGTTTGTAGCTGAGGTTTCTGCTAGAATTTCTAGTGGTAACAGATAAAGAGAAGGAGATCGATATCAGACAATGTCTTTGAACGTATCGATGAAGCATGACAGTATTTATAACGGGATTTATGTCTCTGGCACAGTCGCTCTCTGTAGTCACGTGTGGGAACGAGGGCCGGGTAAGTTGCCGATTGATTGCCGTAGCTAAGCCGAGCTAAGCGGACGGAAAGGACAGGAAAGGAATTTACAGTTATTTCGACACAGAAACCTTGAGCACGCAGCGGCGGCACGTTACTCGGAAACATTTTAACAAAAAAATCAGTGAACCACGACTCTCAATAATAAAAAAGTCGAAATTGATTTTATCTTAAGTGAAAACGCGCCTCGCAGCACAATCCGCCGCACAGAAAGGTCGTAGGCTCTCTGAATGGCACGCGTGTGAGCGCCTGAGAAGGCCAGGTAGGCGGATAATTTCTATGGGTAAGTTTGAGGAGATGTCGGTCATTGTTAGTAATTTGAAGCAATACGGGCTCGCACGGTCTGCAATTTCAAGGCGATTGGCAACGGCGAGGCTGAGACTAGCGATGTTTGTAATACATCACATCTTGTGACGAGGCCAAGGAGTCTTTGTAAAGTTCTTTTGGAGATCATTTGAACATATCACAGGACAGCGATAAACAATAGTAATAAACGAAGATTACAACACTTTTTTCGGCCTTGACTGCTGAATTGCTTCCGCTGAAATACAAAGAGGTAATCAATGAAGCATGGCCCGCTCGTCAAATGGCTCTCTGGCCCTTTTCTTTACAAGAGAGAGAGTTGTTAGTAGAGGCCCCAGGTTTCTTGAGATGAAAGCATACGACATAAGGCTAGCTCTTTAATTTGTGCTTGTTGATGAGCCCGCGCTCACGCCAGCCACGAAATTCGATGAAGACATTATTCCCCTCTACCGCATTCCCACGATCGCCGACGCATGCCTCACGCCGCGCTACGCATTTCTCGCCGTTCCTCCGACTTTCCTTTCCATTAAACATAATTTCTACATTATATACACTCTTCACTGATATTCTATGCACTCACCTCCGCAGCGCACTTACAGGTTCACAAAAGCGCGGTTATTTGTCATATAGTTATATTTAGGCGCCCGTGCACGCGGTATCGCTCCGCCTCTTCTTCGTTTCAAATATTTTTTACATTTTATTTCAGATTTAAAGACTGGTACATTTTAGATACACATTATTTCCAATTGTTTCCATATAAAAACTCTGTAGAACCATGTACAGAAAGGACATGGAAACTTATGCATTAATTCGTCTCTAGACTCTCTACCTCTCGTCCTCGCTCCCACCCTCGTAAATCTATTGTCTCGTACCATCTTCGCATCAGAGTGGTTCGATTCTGACGCCGCAGCTTAAACTCTCTCAAATTCGGCTCCCGGTTAACTAGAAGCCGTGTAGGAACACCCTCGCACCCCACGCACCCTTCGTCAAAGCTTCTTGCGTGCATCGTTTTGCTTTTATTTCGTTTTGTTTGTTTGCTTATCGGCGCTATTAGCAATCAGGATGCCTTACAGCCTATCATCGTACAATTCCACAAATGAATGCTGACGTTAACGCGTCCGCCCACCAGAGAACGCGTTCGTGAAGTTCAGCCATTTTGTTCCCTGGGACACATTTGGACATGGTCAAATAGAGCGTGTTGGGCTTGCGATGTTGCAGCCATATTCTAAAAGCAATCAACAGCACAGTCTACTTACGCCTGTTGACAGGGACTACCTTGTCTCATCAATCTGAACACGGGAACGCTCCACTAGATAATTTCGGCTTAGCTATTTTGAGGCCCTATGCTGAAGAACGAGACATAAACGATTTCGATCTAATAAACAGGCCTACCGAATACACGCTGGCAAACGATTTCCATGCAGCTATTATCTACCAAATGGGAATTTTCAGAGGCATATATTGGATTTGAAGCGGGAGCAGGTAAGTTCTTCGGGTTTCATATCTTATAGGAAGCTCTTACTCCTTTTGACGGGTAGCTCCATGAAGTTCAAGTTTCAACCCTTTAATATTGCCAATGAGATAAAAATCTTCACCGTCTTATTCAACGTCACGTACACCTGCCACAACCCAAACTTCCCAACTGAAAAAATCTTCAATTGATTCGAGGCCAGTGGCCTTGTTAGATTTTTTCCCCGCCATTCACCTTCAATTGCGCGCCTGAAGATCTCATTATCTACTCGCGTTTGGGATGCTCAGGGTCCCTTGTGGTCCTGGTGTTTGAGCTGCGTACCTGTGGACGAAAAGAACAAGGTCGTTTATGAGAAAGATACTCTCATATATGCTTGTGACAGCGCTAGCAGACCCAATTGCAAGGAATCAGAGCACTTTCCTTACTCTCTATGGAGATATAATACAGTAAGCATTTTTCAACGCATCCCAAAGATGATATTAACAGTGTGCTTCAATGGCACAGAAACAATTACCCGTGGAATCCGGTATAACTCTACTATCTTTATGAGGATTATTCTATTTTGAAACCCTGTTTCTCGTTGAAACCCAGGGTTTCTGCAACTGTTTTTTGAAATCCTCGAGTGCAATATTTGTACTCTGTTTGTGCGTGAATATCTGCCGAATTGATCCGAGTGTACTGCCGTACTTTCGGCTCGGTTGGTCGTCTCTTGCCTATCCCTGCCTTTCCTGCGTACACACTACTCTTAGTCTAAATTACTTTCAGTAGGCTGGGAAATGGTATAGTGGTGATTCCATTTATTTTATCAATAAGTTTCAAATTTTTCTACGGGGTATTTATTCAACCACTCGGTTGATTTTGACCATTGCGGTGTTCAGGCGCGCGTCCACGCCGTGCTGTGGCTCGTACTTACATCTATGCGCCCTGACAAGTATGGTGGGCCTCAAATCAAGGAATTGCATTTATTTTGCCCAATATCAGCACAGACAAGGTTAGCCCATGTCTAGCGTCCCYAGTTYGCGGCGCTTTCGCGAACACATGTTTATAAATTATGGAGCATTGTGGCCTGACATACACGCGCCGCGGTCAAGCGTGTACTTTGTCTGAGTCTCTGAAAATTACTGCKGRCCYTTATCTTGCTTCTATGATGTGTATATCTAAGCAGAACATGTCTGAGCGCTTGATGAGCGCTACGAGTGCGTCAAGAACGCGCGACCATGGCTCACCACGCGCCTGAAGCGGACATTGAATCCGATGCTCTGCCAACTGACTGCCGTCCTTATTTGCCTTTTTGAAACCCTACAGAAACCCGGCTTCAAAGTTAGAAACTTTGAAACCCCCAGAAACCGGGTTTCAAAGTAGAATAATCCTCTTTATGAAAGCCTTGCATAATACAGTTCTATTTATCGCGCGACCCTCGAGTGATGAATGATTATTTTCTTTAAGTGTTAATGAATAGTCCTCTCAGAGCAGATAAACGGTGTTAGGCGATGTGAGAGTTGGCGCTTACCTTTGCGCACTTGTGTGGCGCCTAATCTATTTTTAGAAGACGTCAATTACATAAGAGCATCTCATATACGCACCGCCCAAAAATTCTCAATGCCAGTCAAATGTCTGCGCCATTGAGTACTCGGGTATAGTGGAGTTCTGATAGTATGACAGAATCTAATGGTAATATTTCAGTATCAGAAATATGGCTTGTTCGCTATCCATACTATGGGTTATGAAATTCATTGTTCCTGTCCCGAGTGCATCCCCTTCCATCCTGTAAAAAAAACGAAATATGAAATGAGTTAATTGATGGATACTTAACATGAAGTACATAGTCTGTATTTATACTTCGCTTCCATAAAACTCAAAGTTCCCTCATTATCGATCTCTCCCGACTTCTTGCGTTCTTTGCAACTTCGCCTTATTAATCGGTTTACGTGTTAAAGGCAATTGTGGTGCCATATCCATCAGTTGTCCTGTTTAATTATCTCTAAAAGCCTTATAATTCTTCGATAGAGTCATTATTAATCTCACCCTCAAGTGCACCCACATCTTGCTCCCCTAGACCATTTAACATGAGAATAGGACCTTATAGCGCGCACGAGATATACATCGTTATACTCGTCATCCCGATATCAATCCTCTTCTTTCCCATAATTCGAAGGCCTACCAAAGGCGTGCGTGATTTTTCTCTTGTGATGTAAATCGGCTTCTGATTGCGGTAGCAGCTGCGCCAAATCCCAACCCTTGGTCCAAGCGGACTGCTTCCCGCATTATACAATTCACTCTGCTTTCTTGTACGCGGACGAAAGATTCTTGATGAGGCTGCCATGCAATTTCAAGATGTGGGCATATTCAAGATGCAGTTGTTCAGCGGGTGGAATGTGTTTGTTATCCGCCGAGATTATATCGCGGATATGAGAGGGTCCAGGGATCGTGATTTGTCGCTGTACCATGCACAGAACGATGTGAGTAGTATAGCTCTCATGTATTGTTACTGACCTGACTTAAGCGGAGATTCTGGCCCTGGATCACACAATTGGAGCGCTCCCTGCAGACGAAGACAATCTGCACAACAAGATACTCCAGCGCATGTTGGCGTCCAATTTTTCGGAAAATGGGTATGAGCATCATTTACTCGAATCTGCCCCCGGGGGGAGCCCTAATGTCACTGGGGGCCATCAGAACCGATTTACATGACGAGTCAGTCATGGGGTTGAAACACATATTTCCTATTGAGCATGATGGTACGGCATAACAATATTATGCCCTCAGCGTCTATCTCATATAACATCAAATTGTTTACAAAGGGTGGCATTCTGTCGTGTGCTATAAAAGCGTCCTTGAACTCATAACGAAGGTGACGAATCGATTCTACGTTGGCGACCCATTGTGTACGTTTCGCATTCCAGCTATCGATCTCCCGCTGAACTGTGGCGCAGGTCGAAACCAAAAATATACAGACCTCGTCATGGACTTCGTTCAAGGAGTACCAAAAGCTGGAATGCTAATTAACATATTCCCATATTTCCTTCGGCCGTAAGTTCTTGTTTTGAATTGTTGCAGCCATTAAATCAAAATTTGGCCAGGTTCGTTGGGCCGCTCATCTCCCCACTTCCGCGATACGAAAAGATTGCTACAGAAGTGATTGGAGACTTCCTGAGATCCCGGATTAAAATGTTCGATGAGCACGGAAAAGATTGGGAGCTTAAGCCGGTTGGTTGTTTTCGTGCATTACAATGGACGACGCTTACCGTTAACAGAGGGACATGATAACCTGGCTCTTAGAAGAAGCCGAGCCTTACCAGCGCGATGCAACGCATATTGCCATGCGTCTTCTCCGCGTCAATTTTGCCGGCCTCATGTCTACATCATTTGTTAGTCTCATCCCCCTCGTTTTGTGTCGCACTGTATCAATCCCCTCCTAGTTTCTACCTCAGATCCTGTTCAAGCTCGCCATAGCCCCCGAATATGTCGCACCCCTGCGCGAGCAAATCGATGCAGCCGTAGACAAGCACGGTTGGACGAAGGAAGGAATCAGTAGAATGTACAAGTTAGACAGCTTCATCCGAGAAGTCTCGCGTCTGAAGGGATTTAGTGCGCGTCAGTACATCAGTCGCATATCGCCTCTTTATTAGTCTTAACTCATCGTCCGCCGCCGCCTTTCACAGTGGTCCTCCACCGGAAGGTGATGAGCCCTGACGGCTTCAAGTTCCACGATGGGCTCACCATTCCGCAAGGAACACATATCGCCGCCGCATCGTGCATCGTCAACCTCTGTGCGGACACATTCGAGAACCCGAGCACATTTGATGGGATGCGGTTCGCTCGCGCACAGGAAGAGGCCGATGACGTGAGCATGAAGCAGCAGCTCACCTCTCCCGCGCTAAACAACCTGTTCTACGGCGTGGGTAAACACGCGTGCCCGGGGAGGTATGCTTCCCATGCTGTAATGACTGCACTCAGCTAAAGACACTTCCGATAGATTTTTGATGACCTTCATCATTAAAATACAGGTGGCTCTCATCTTGTATAACTATGATATCAAGGTCAAGGACGATGTATCACCGGGGGATAGGTGGATGGGGGCTGTTTGCATTCCCGACATGAGTGCCGAGCTCATGTACCGCAAGCGCAAGGTATAAAAAATGATGTGTATAGGCCACATTACAGTGATGCCTACGTAGTTGCTGTGACATACGAGTACTAGTAAGACTGGTCCAAATATGCTTTCTTCGTCCACTGGCAAAACCGCAAACAGGCCAAGTGGCAGACGGGTCACGATTTTTCTTGAGTTCTACTTATACTTATCAACCTTATGCCAGGCCCGGGGGACACTAAGCTCTGGATGATAATCGACGGGCTCATAGTCTTTGAAAGTTGCGGCATTCCTCGCGAGCGCAAGGATCACATTGTAAGTAATATGAATACAGAAAATGGAACATAGCTCGTTGACATAGGTGGCGCAAGACCAGCCCCAGTTACATAGCGCCTAAAACAAACTTGAGACACTACTATCTATCCGGTCATTTCCGCGTCCTTGACCAATCTGAGTAAACCATCTGTCAAAGCCTTCATTCTCCTAGCTCCTAGAGTAGCGTGCAGAGAAAGGCACCCATCCTCACCCTCTCCGCCGATGACGACAACATTCGCCATAAGTACAGGAATGTGCACCAACACGCCTTGTCCCGCCGAGACGGTCCTGCGCCCGCCCACGCCGCTCCAGTCTAATTTCCCCAAGTTCGCAGCAGTCATATTCGAGATCGTCATCGCCTCGTCGGCGTTGACGCCATCTCTGGGGAACATGCCGCGAAAAAGGGTACCTTGCGTCGCGGCGTGAAGCAGTTCGTAGGTGTAGATGCTGCGCGCGAGAGAATATTGCGCCTTGGCGTGAGCGATTTGCAGCGCCAGAGCGCGGAGGGCGGTCGCCTTGAGCTCCGCCACTGTGAGGACAGGGTATTGGACGGGAGTGAAGCAGTTGTGGATATAGTTCTCCTTCGTGAGGCCCGGAGCTACACGCGAGTAGTCCATGTTCACGAGGTTAGTTCGGCAGCCCAAGGACGCTTCCCGGCTGTAGACTGTCTTTTGAAATATCGTTAGGACCTGCTGAGCACATGCCAGCATTTTTGGAATATTCACCTTGTATATCCAAGCCGTCATTATGTCCACCATCGACAAGGTAGCTTCCCCGGCGTCTCCTGTAACGTCCGCCACTTTGTTCGTATCATCCACAAGCTTTTGCACCACCTTGTGAGGGATACGAATGAGCTGCGAAAAAGATCTGTGCCTCAAGCGCTGCCAAACATGCCAGAACAGATATTTGAACAGGAAGCTTATACCGCCGAGGGTGATCGTTGGGTACTCAATTGGCGATGGAAGCCTCAGCGTACTCTTCCCTGATCCTATGTCGTTCTGCACGCCTTCGATATATTGTCGGAGCGGGTTCTCGTTTTTTCCAGCGTGAAGTGGCGGCGGAACCTCCCAGGCCTGGTTGAGCATCTCGGATTCGATGCGGCGTAGGAGCACCCCGCATCCGGGCCCGTCAACTAGAAGATGCGGGAGCACTAGGCCGATGCAAGTGTACTCCTGTCCAGGGTGCTCGAAGAAAGTGAGGTGCCAGTGCAGTAAGGGGAGGTCGCGTGCCACCCAGTCCCTAGCAATAATCGGGTGGTCTGGCTGCATGAACAGTGTGCGCGGTAGAGGGGTCGACACTGTTGGCACCGGTAGGCTAGTGTAGGTTGTTATAGGCGATTCGGATGCCGTTGATGTGAGGCGGAAGGTCGAATGGCCTTCCGGATACTCGCCCAATGGTACGATGATGTTAGATTCCCATTTCTTAGAGCAACGTCAGCCGAATGCACGAGAGAGAGACCAGGGTGCATATGACATACACTAATTTGTTCGATTCTCCCGGCGAGGAGAGGCCACTTCACAATCAAATTGCGCATTCGTGCCTCCATTCGCTGGATGTCTATTATTCCCTCTACGAGCCAGCCAA
The DNA here is from genome assembly GCA_000827495.1 of Hypholoma sublateritium FD-334 SS-4. Lineage (NCBI taxonomy): Eukaryota > Fungi > Basidiomycota > Agaricomycetes > Agaricales > Strophariaceae > Hypholoma > Hypholoma sublateritium. The sequence goes on along the minus strand of KN817639.1, from coordinate 46,856 downwards.
TGAAGAGGCCTGCTTCACCATTCGGACCGTCGAACAGGGTGAGAGGATAAATCGCTGTGGTTGAGTCGGACATTTGAGTCGGTTTGATGTCGCGCCAGATGTTGAGTTTGAATGAGCGGAGAAGATGACAGCAGTAGGTAGTGCGACTCAAGGTAGAGTGTCCAGTTATATACGATTGCATGGTCATTAGATTGAGTAGTCCATCATTTACGTGGAGGGGATAGCGAGTTTTTGGAGTTCCATCGTAAGTTAATACACATAGGCTGTTAACAGTGACGTAAATCCCTCCCTTAAAGGCGACGACTTCTACAAGAATGTCTGATCAACCAGCCTGTGTACCTCATCTTCTAGGCATTTCATGCGCTTGCGGTTGAGAACTACGTCCAGGATGATAGCGCCGTCATCCAGCCGCCCTGCGATGGTCACGATGTTCGACATTAGAATGGGGGATTCAGTGATCAGACTCTTGTAACGGCACAGAGTGCGCCCGCCGCCTAGGCCGCGCCAGTTTACATCCGCGATGCGTGCGACGGACATATTTGACATACAGAGGTTTTCGTCAGCGTCGCTGCGGTATGGGACGACGAATTTCGCATCGAACAAGCTTTTGCGGGGCTTGGCGCAGTCTTTGAGGTGATTGTACACACAGATGGCCTGGCCAACGGATAGCGTAGATCGGGCAATGGAGAGTTTGTATGCGAGAGAGTGAATCGGTGTGGCCTTCAGCTCTGCGATGGTGAACATAGGATACGCAATTGGGATGAAGCAATTGTGCGCGTACTGGTCCAGCACCCCATCCGAGAGCAGCCGCAAGGACGCCATGTTGGAAAGGTTGATGCGACTATTCATATATTCATCCCCGGAGTAGATGGTCTAGATAGAAGATTCAGATAGTTATTGCATTTATTTGAAGAAATTTACCTTATACAGCCACGCCGTCAGAACGTCGCCGGTCGACAAACGTACGTCCGTCTTGCCCTCCTGCGCCATGGCTGCTCTAGCATCCCTGACCAACCCTTCGTATACGCCTGCCGGCAATAAAATGAGCCGAGAATGAGCCTTGTGCCATTTGTCCTGCCAGAGATTCCAAAGCATAAACGTGATGATGAGCCACAGTCCGTACACCGACACGGCTCGGTAATCATTCGGGACGGCTTCCTCGCGTTTGCACATATCGCGTTCCGCCTGATCAAGGAAAACTTGGAGCTGGTTTTCGTTGGATCCAATATGCAAGGGTAGGGGGACTGTCCAGGGCTTATTAAGAGACTCCGCTTCAAGTGCGTGGATCACGGATGCGATTCCCATGCCGTCGAAGAGCCCATGGAGGAACGTGACACCGATGCAGGTATATTTCTGGTCGCCTTTGGTAAGGTAAGTAAGATGCCAAAGCGTCAGAGGCAGCTTATTGGTGAGCCAGGCGCTGGGGGACTTGGGTGCGCTGGGTGACATGAAAAGCGAACTTGGGAGGACATCCGAAACGACTGGAAGAGGGAGTTGAACATAATCTGTAATTGGGACGTCCGATATTCTCGATGTAAGAGTGAATGGTGCATATTCTGCAGAGAATGGTGCTAAATCCAGTGGAACTTTCACTCGAATAAGAGAGCTCTGTCGAAACGATTAATAGATAATGAGGAGAATTTGAGCGATGGGTCGCACCTCAGTCAACTCGAGTCTCCCTGCGAGCATGGGCCACTTCGAAACCAGTCGATGAAGGGCGTTGTCCAATATTTTGATGTCCAACGCGCCTTCCACTAGCCATCCCATGACGACAGATGCATCCTTGAACATTGCATCGTACAGCGTCAAAGGGTAATACGCGTATCCTTGTTCAGTGTACATGTCGACGGTGGTGAATGTAGAGAGGAAGCGAAGTGAGGCAAGTCGATTTTTGGGGGGAGTATTTTCAGGCTTCAGCCAACATTTGGCGGACAGAAATGCGGCCCTGGGAGCATCAACCAGTCTATCGCCAAAGGGGAACAGGGAACCCGAATAGATCGAAACAAAAGCGAAATTACATGGAAATTATGACGTCCGACATCGAATTCCATACAAGATTCAATCTGGTTCAATGATTTCGGAGGCTCCACGGTACCTCTTCGATTGCGGCGCAGAGTTCGGGGATTCACTGTTGTGAGCTTCTGCGCAGTCGGTACTGAGTCCTGGGATAAGGCGAGAGACTGTTCCTCCGACGCGTTCCATTGGACGAACGAAAGATAAGAGGACAGCTCAAACACCGACCCGCCAATAATATACTCAGAACCATATCAAGAGTTGCAACGTGGGCCGGCATCGTTCGAGCATCGTTGTTATTTAAATCGAATTAGACTGGGGTGTAAGAACCCGCCAAAATCGCGTTAGATTCAGGCGTGCTTGGTGGTTGGAGTTGGCGAGAAAGCAAATAGAAGGAAACGAATGTAAGCGACTCGGGTAAGCCGCGTGATACTCTTTTTGTTGGAAGATCGTTTTGTTTTTAATGCAGCACGTTACCAAAGACTACCAAATATTACACCTTGTTGGTCCACGTGGCGTGCAAAACGCCTCAGAACCAATTCATCAGAAAAATGCTAGGGCAAGCTTAGGGTCAACTTAGGGTGTCGAGACTCGGGAACAAGTGACGAGAATGTAGATAGTAGATGTCGCGTCGACTTTCTTTTCAAGGTCAACTTGCTAAGCCTGAGCGCCTATCGATAGTACACTGTACAAGTAGAATTTGCATTGAACAAGGGTTACAAATTAAATAAGTAGTTGTTGGTTTATCACAAATTTATCAGTAATCAGGTATCTATCTAGTATCAATCTTCAGAAGCTATTCAAAGGATCATGTGCTGAGATATAAGTACAGATATTTCACTCGGGAATCAAGGGCCTCGAACGAAGCCATTCAACTAAGAGGACTCGCATGGAGCCCACCACCGTATCTCGCTCCAGAGAACAGGCAAAAACACGCCGCATGCTTGCGAGAACTATCACACCTCATGAATACGTCAGTGTCCTGAAATAAAACACTAATGTGCGTACCATCCGTATGCCCTTGAGTGTGAGTTGCGGATATTCGTCGGCCGAAGGGATGTCGTAAACGCGCTTGACGTCCGCTGGGTTGGCAGACATTGACGAACCAACCCGCGGATGCGTAAAGACAACCCAGATGGCGTACAGAATGACAGCAAAGAAGTGGCTGGATAACAGAAGCGGAGACGGCGACAGACTATATACAATACGGTCAGTCAGAAGGTTCTGTAAAAAGAATGGAAAAGGCACACCCTGAGAGTAAGGATACGGGATCGTCAATGCACTTTCCGCCTAGCTGGAAGTATTTGAAGCAGCCCTTGCGAAGTGCTCTGTAATCGTCGTCTGCACGCCATTTAAAACACACACAAACACCATATGATGATGATCACGACGCACCGTCTTTTTCAAACAACCCGTAAAGGGTGCCGCTCAGGATGTTGATCGTCGAGGACAGAGGCTTGCGGCCCCAATGCCAGTGCCGAAGCGCATACCGAATCTCGTCCCAGTCATCTAGGTTCTGGATGGAGGCGAAGATGCTTCTCAGATATACAACGTCGTTGAGAGCAACAGTCATGCCTCCGCCTGTGAGGGGATGCCGCATATTCCACGAATCCCCGAGAAGGATGACGCCCTTCTTGGAAAGCGGGCTTCCCTGCTGCACCGACGGAAGGAACGAGTTTGGCATGCGCCTAATTCTATCTTTCGTGAACGCGTCGCTCACAACGCCCTGGATCGATGCGGGGAGTTGCGGAAGGATGTTTGTCAGGATGTGCGCCTAAATAGAGTGCGAATACAGTCAGAGCCAAGTCCTCATCACTACGAACGTACGCACCCGGAGATCAGAAGGAAGGGGGTGCTGGATGTCGATGAGCATGCGCGTGTCGTGCTCGGATATTTGGTAGAGCAGAACCGGACCGCTGCCTTGCGGAAGGATGACTGTGCCATGGCCAGCGACAGGGAGAACGGCGTCCTTGAGAATTGTGCCTACGAAATAGCTCTTTGTGGTCGCTTTGCAGGCAGCCTTACCCATCACGACGTTGCGGAAATTGGAGAAGCACCCGTCTGCGACGATGACGAGATCACCGTATACCGAGAATGGCGCCGGCGGAGTCTGCTGTGCATCTATGGACGACGGCGCTGGTGCTGTCTTGGAGGTGGCTCGGACTCCAATAACCTGGCCAGTACAGGGGCATTCGATGAGGTCGGCTGCGGTGGCTTCGATGGGATGAACATTGGGATTTTCGAGGGCGACACGACGCAGACCCATGATGAAGCGCCCATGATGGAAGCTTCGGCCCTCCTTGCCTTTCGGGTATGGAATGCGCACCATGTCGCCGCTTTCGACTAGAATATAACCGGTGACGGTAATGGCGTCAATTCCCTCGACGCTGGAGGTCATTTTGAGGGTCTTCAAAGCGTCAACACCCCCCGGCTGTAGGAGCTCACCGACAATCCGGTCGGGCTCCTCGAACGAGCGCTCGATCAAGGCGATCTGCAAGGGCTTTTCTCGGGGAAGTGTGGCGAGTGCATGGGCCAGAGAGGACCCCGCTACTCCTGCGCCGACAATGACAACATCATAGTGCGTCGGGTGCATAGTAGTTGAACAACGAGCGGTTGAGTCCGAACATTGACTACCTTTTTATTGCCCGGAGTCGGATGCGATCTTTACAGGGCCTAAAGCGGGCTACACAGATCCATACTAGGAAGTTGTTGGCGTTTTTTTTGCCACGATATAAGCCGGTATGTATCGCTGATAGGAAGCAAGCTCCATCAGAGAACCCTAAGGACACCCCAAAGAGATAATTTCAGCATAATCCCTTGCGGCATAGTGTAGGACTCACTGATTCAATCATTAAGCGCATCACCTCTGCTGGCAAAGTGTTCTGTCCGGAGTTCGGACCCTGTGAGCCATTCATCTTGACGTGATGATTGCAGTCCGGACCCCGAAGGATGGAAGTTGCCAAAACTTTCCTCCCGAAAGGACTCAAAGTCGAAGAACTCAACCCCGAGTCGCGATAAGCCATTGTTGTGGATGATAGTCTCGAGTTCTGGGGAGCGTGACGCGGCAGTAATTGGCGTCGTGAAAGGATGATCGATGTGTTCTTCCCTGGCCCTTCTAAGCCCTCAGATTTCTCGAACTCCGTGTATCTGGAAATGAAGCTTACCGCAGGAACAATTGTCCACTGGTATTTCCGACCCGACTGATCAAATTCGCCATGCCTACCTTCAAATTGCTGCCCAGTGCTAGTGCCCGCTGGCAGCGTGTTTGTGTGCAGTAAGTGTGCAGGGTAGCGCTCGTATGAGGACTCCGAAAACCAAATGTGAGGATACGGAGCTAGTACTTAGCATGGTATTTCTCAATGTACGTGGAGTTGAGGCTAAGTAGTATGTGATGGTTTGGTGAATTGCTTGTGAATTGCCATTTTAGCCAATTTAGGCAAGTGCCATTTGTCATCAAATTAGGCGCTAGGGCCATTTTTCTTCGACTCTTTGAGGTTTCACTGTTCGCTGTTTAGGATATCGTCGGGTTATCTCAAATTCTAGGGTCAACTTCAAAGATTGTTGTTATAATTGCCCAATAAACTTACCCAAAAGTCACCTAGGCCTCGCAGTCCAATTGCAGTTTGACTCGCCGGCCCGAGGCTTGGAGCTGAAGCCCACCCTTTTCGAAGCGGGGACCCCATTGGGACCCCATCAAATCAATAATTGCTCTTGTACGTCACCTCATAAATACCAACGTCGGCGGTAAATTCGTACGAACAGTCAACCGTAGGAATGGAAAGAAGACACCTCATGAAAGCTCTATGTAGATAAGAGCCTTGTGTAAAAGATCCCTCCTGGATCTGTAGTTCATACGGCCAGTGCGGCTACCGGTATTCGCTCGCAAGTCGGAGTCTTCTTGATCGGACCCTCAACGCTATCTTTGGAACGCAATCCAAGCTTGCCAGTCGCGTTGTTTGAAGTTGGGGATACTCAAAAGACAATTATTCCTTCTTTCCTCTAGCCTGCCTCTAGTGTTCATCTCTATTCCACAGCTTGAAATGTACTCTGGGAGTATGACTCTCAATTTGAACATCCCGCTGCTTATCGGGTTCTGCTGCCTGTTCCTCTACCTTGTCGCCCGTAGACTGTTCAAGGCGCGTCCGCTAGCCTATATTCAAGGGCCGACATCTCCTTCCTTTGTGTTTGGTAGGAACTACAGTCAAGTCGAGTCGTTGGATAAACCCTCTGACCAATCTTCAACAGGGAACAATGTAGAGCTGCAGCATCAAGACGATGCGGGGGAGCTGGAATACAATTGGATCGCTCAGTACGGAGCAGCCTGCAAGATATCTGGCTCTTTTGGGGTATGCTTTCTGGGCGCCACTCTCCATCCTTGCTGGCGCTGAACTTTCTGCAGCAAGATATTCTGATGCTGGCAGACCCGAAAGCGCTACATCATATAGTCCAAATATCGAGCTACCGCTACCCCAAGCCTCATGATACAAATCAAGCAATTCGCCTCATGATGGGCAGAGGAATATTTTGGGCTTCTGGTATGTGGTCCATGATCCCTTCACGAGGCAGCAATTCATATCTGAATAGGCGATGATCACAAACGGCATAAGAAAGTAATGAACCCTGCGTTTGATATTAGCCGTCTACGTTCCTTCTTGCCTCTTTTTCAAAGGTCCGCTACAATGGTAATTACCCTGAAATATCTATCCGTCCGTGATGATGCTCACCTCGGAGCAGCTCGCAGAAAAGTGGAAGGAAGAAGTAAGAATTAACGGCCCTATGCTCGACGTCACGACATGGATTTCCCGGCTCATGCTCGACAATATAGGCGAGGGTAATTATTCAAGCAATACAAAAGTCATTCCGTCACTGATCCCCATTTTTTTGCAGCCGCGTTTGAACATCAGTTCAATGCCGTGGATGCCGGAGGCGTCGGTGAACTGTCCGAAGCGTTCACCAACCTCTTGTAGGTGTGCTTACGTGATTACTTTATTGAGCTCACCCCTGGCTTGCCCCTGGCACTTGACTTCCACCCGTTTTTAGCGCCGACAGTCTCCTGTTCCCCGACAAAGGCACATTGTTTTTTACCTCTCTGTGGCGGTTCATCCCACCCGATGTTCTCCGCTATGTTGAATATCTACCAGCACGTCAAGTGCGCCGCTTCCGTAGGTTTCTTAAAATTTCCAAACAGGCAGCACGCAGCGTCATCAACGAGCGTGCCGCGAGCATAAGCTGCGACGATGAAAATCGGGATATTCTCAGTATACTGGGTATGTTTAGGTGTCATATCTTATGCAAAATTGTACACGCTAAATTGATGCGGGACTCAGTACGATCGAACTCCTCCATTGACGCCAGGCGCAAATTGGATGAAGACGAACTTCTCTCTCAAATGGCGTCAGTTGTCCTCCTGAAAAGAATATTTAATTACCTGACGCTCCTCTGTGCAACCCAGAACCATTATGCTAGCGGGCCATGACTCCACCGCAATGTCTCTGAGCTGGTTGCTCTACGACCTCGCGCTCCATCCAGATGATCAAATACGCGTGCGCGAAGAAATTCGAACCATTAAATCGCAGAGTCTAACACCCGACTGCTTGGGTGTCGTTGACTTCGAATCTATGACATATACCAACGCCGTAATTCGGGTGCGCCGTGTGCCCTATATTCGCCTCTCCCTGGACTCATTAATATCCGGCTCGATAGGAAACCCTGCGGCTCCATCCCATTGCATTCATGCTGCCACGCATTGCCGCTGAAGACGATGTGATACCACTCGCCAACCCCATCACAACGAAGACGGGGAAGATCATGCATGAAATCCCAATCAAGAAAGGCCAGAGTATCTACATGGCCGTATATACGTATAACAGGTGCTAAATCCGAATGTCCTGGATCGCGATAACAGTTTTACTAATTCGCTGTTCATAGGCTTAAAAATGTATGGGGCGAAGACGCCGACAAATGGAACCCGGGGCGATTCCTCGGGAATGCAAGTGACAAGGAATACACGATGGGCATGTTCGCGAACTTGTGAGTGCACTGTCCCCCATTTGTGTGCGCACCGTGCTCATGCCGTTACGCAGATTGACCTTTTGTACGTTGGTGACATTTGTGGCAAAGCAGGATTACTAACATACTTCCTTTTACCAGCTGGAGGTGTCCGTGGATGCTTAGGGTGAGCAGTGTTCATCTGCCTATCTTGATTCATATGAACTAAGCTATAATGACATTTCAGGTGGCGATTTGCGTAAGTTCATAGTCCTGAAATTGTCCGGAGGTTCCTAACACTGGTATAGGATCCTCGAGCTGCAGACCACCCTCGTTGGGCTACTAGAGCAGTTCGAATTCTCACCGCCTCCGGGGATTGAGATACAAGGTGCCCCGGCCGGGAGCATGATTCCTGTCATTCGTGGGCGCGCCAGGGAGGGGACTCAGCTTCCTCTCTGTCTTTCTGTTCTCACTAACTAGTCATAATGTATCACGTATTTCAAAAGTTATCGTCCCGAGTGAAATTATCGGATTACATTTTTGTTACTAAGTTTAACTGCAATGTAAATAAAGTATCACATGCATACTTCATAGGGATCTTGGGTTCGCAGCAAGAGGCCGGCTGCTCCGGTGTGAGCGCAAGCAAGGGCTTGCTTTGGCAGAGTGCGTCATCAAAATAGGATTGCTTCTTCCATCCACCCTTGCTCAATAATTATCCTATCATCTTAGTTTCTTGTTCGCTACCGATAATGCACCCCCATAGATGTATCCATTTTTGAAATTAAACTAAACGAAATTGCGCCCAACAGAGCATTAATGAAGGACCAACTTGAAATCATGCCGATCCTCGATTATTGATTTTACACTTCATCTTGATCAATCCCCAATCAATCCATCCGAGAACCTGCAGTTCTAACATTTTCATATGTAATTTCAGCCACATCGCAAACCTTTGGTGTTGAGTGTGTGTTTGTCTTCCGGCTTTCCGTGCTCAGTGATGACCGATGTTGGATCCAAGTTGGATCGATGAATTGTATCGCATGTCACAAGCGCGCATGCAGTGCGCATGCCTTGGCCCCTCCCGCTACCTGCGAGACTGATATTTCAAATGTTGAAAGAACTTTATTAATCGTACCAGGAGCTTTTATTGGTGTCCGCATTGGCTATACTTACTTTGAACGCGGTCAAGCATCTGTGTTGCGGAAACGCCACTGATCACCGGCAAGTTGGCTGGTGAATGAGAGTGATTGACAGTTGTGCTTGTTGATCGAAGCTGTACATAGACTGGGCTCAACCAATTCCCTCTACGTCTACACGTGGATGGTCTTGTCCTTGTGCCATGGACAGTCTTAGTAAGAGACTACATAGACCGGTTGATAAAGCCCCTCAACTCCCCTTGTATTTGACATTGCAGCGGAGAAAATGGAAGAACCAGACGTATTCCCATACGCAAATATCTCAAGAACCCGTTCATTTATATCATTCAATTTTTATACACGCGAATTTGGACAAGGTCTGACCGGTTTGACAAACATCTTCATGCCGATTTGGAGGGGGATAACACGCAGCTGCAACGTAGGGACAATTACCCTATACAGCCTACGGAGCAGCGACCTGGGCATTGGCCTCGGGCAATCGGAGGCCGAGGTTATCGGGCAAAGCAAGGGTATCGTCGGCAGCGCTGGCAAGATGCCCTCCGAAGCCAACAGCGCCGTTCAGCGCGCGGAAGTCAGCGATGCGGCGCTCGACCTCAGGACGGAAGTGGCGCATGAGGCCTTGGATAGGCCATGCGGCGGCGTCGCCCAGTGCACATATAGTGCGGCCCTCGACTTGTTTTCTGCAGGACGGTCAGCATCTGAAGGCGCGCGGAAAGAAAAGACGTACGTGATCTCCAGTAACATGTCAATCTCACGGACATGACCGCGTCCTTCGACCATGCGGTCCATCATGTTCATCATCCAGGTGGTACCCTCCCGGCAAGGTGTACATTGGCCACAGGATTCATGTTTGTAGAAATGGGAAAGCCGAGCGATGGCGGACACGATATCAGTGCTCTTGTTCATGACGATCACGGCGCCAGTTCCAAGACCAGTCCCAGCATCCTTGAGGGAATCATAGTCCATGCTGTTGGAAGGATTAGAAACACGGAATGAGACCACAGTAGAAGCGACTCACAGGACTTCACCACAAACGTCGATGGGAATGACGGGAACTGAAGAACCTCCCGGAATTATTCCGAGCAGGTTGTCCCATCCGCCGACAACACCTCCACAATGCTTGTCGATGAGCTCTCGCAAAGGAATACTCATCTCTTCTTCGACTACGCAAGGGTTATTGACATGCCCGCTTATGCAGTAGAGCTTTGTTCCCTGATTCCTCTCGCGCCCAAAGCCAGCGAACCAGCTGGATCCGCGCCTACAGATCGTGGGCGCAACAGCAACGGTCTCAACATTGGCCACTGTCGTAGGGCAGCCAAAAAGGCCGACGTCGGCGGGGAAAGGGGGCTTGAGACGGGGCTTTCCTTGCTTCCCCTCTATACTCTCAATAAGTGCGGTTTCCTCCCCACAGATGTAGGCTCCTGCTCCACGGTGAACGTATACGTCGAAAGAGTAGCCAGATCCACAGGCATTCTTTCCGAGGAATCCAGCGGCGTAGGCCTCATTGATAGCTTGCTGGACGTGGGAGGCCTCTTGGTAGAATTCTCCTCGGATGTAAATGTAGGCAGCAGTCGCGTTCATGCTGCGCCCGGCGACGAGACAACCTTCGATGAGTTTGTGGGGATCTCCGCGGAGAATTTCGCGATCCTTGCAAGTACCCGGTTCACCTTCATCGGCGTTGATAACAAGGTAACGAGGCCTGCAATGCACATTGGCCACAGAAAACACTGCATACCAGCGAATGACTTACCGTGGGTCCTTCTCCCATCCAGGCTTGTTCATAAAACTCCACTTCAGGCCACTAGGAAATCCAGCTCCGCCCCGCCCACGAAGCCCAGAGTTCTTGATGCTTTGGATGATCCAGGAATCTCCTTTCAGGAGGATATCTTTGGTGCGATGCCAGTCGCCACGGGCCTGTCCCAACGGTGAGACAACAGTGCGTACAATATTTAGGATGTGCATACCATTGCGCCCTTAATACCATGGTCGTGCCTACAAAATGCGTTGGTAAAAATGCGATCTTGGTCTTTAAGTCCTCCATATCTGCGAACGGGAGGGTCGGCAACCGTCGCCAACGAGCGACTCGTTCGAAGTTTTGCACGAAACGGTCGCGAAACCCCTGCATAAAGTGGTCAGATTTAGCCACCAAAGCATTTCGTTGTAGTACACACGTGAAGCAGAAGACGCTGCCCTCAACAACGTCTGAGACGACGAGGGTGAGGCTTTGAACATGGTGCTCGTCGTCGTCGCGTGAACGGTGAGCTGGTGGCGGAGTTTCTCGGATTCAACTTCGAGGGTTACGTAATATCCTCTCTGACAGCCAATCATCAGCGTCTAATTTTATCTTAGAAGGACTTGTCGTTTTTGGCTTGCGCTGTAATCGTTGAAGCAGCAATAATACAAAACTTATAGCAATAAACGTTTCATGATTTTACACAAGTACGTACTTGAGCTCCGAGTCAGCGATTCGTATAATTTACTATAAAGCCGCAATCCACCAATCCAAATCTCTGTGGCGATAACCGTGCCAAGTCTAAGATCTGGGGCCTGACGCGGCCGGGACGACTCGTCGCTCGATTTACTCGGACTCTCCGAGCCGTTCTGAGTTCATGGCACATGCACAAACTTCAAAGCTGGATTTTTATCGTCGCGTGTACTGAGTACTTATGTACACATGTCGTGACAGGTCATGAAACTTAGAGAGGAGCTTATTAACGGTCACGTTTCTTCAAAGAGATGACTACAAAATAACGGTGGGAAGCAAGAATCGGAAAGGTTTAGCATCAAACCTCCCACGGACCGCCTTCTCGAAGTTCCACGAGGACCGGATCCGGATCGCGCGCACAAATGTGTGCAGACATGGCAGTTCATAGTCTGAGCAAATGCTTCGGACTTGATGTTCCAGCCCGTCGTTAACACCAAATAGCGCAGTCTCATGACGATGAAAATGCCAGACCACCGACTTAACACCCACTTGGAGAAATTGCCACCTTTATTGGCAGCAATGCATAGTAAATGCATGTGATGCTGACATGCAGTAGCATTCATTATTTCCTTCACGGTAAGCCGTATAAATGAGCAGGTTCGCCATGTACATAATGTTAACTAATAGTGCCATTCTCCGCAACTTCTACGTATCGCCCAAAGCGTTGTCATCGGATGGCGAACAAAGTACTGTCAGAGCCTATTGCAATCCTTGGGGCGGGAGTCGCGGGCCTTATAGACGCGTACGTTCTTCTTCAAGATGGGTTCACCAACGTCACGGTTATTACACGCGACCGTTCAGTTGGCGGAACATGGTCAAGAGACAGAGTGTATCCAGGTCTTTGCATTAACAAGTATGTCCTATTTCCATTGCAGAGGCGCAACTAACAACCATGTTGAAGTGTTCATGGTGAATACCGCTTCTCGGCCCTCCCGATGGCGCCGCCAGTGGACGGCGAGAAAACAGGGGGCCACATCACCGGAATGGGCATGTGTGAATACATGGAAAGTTTTTACGAAAAATTCCTGAAGGATATGGCTGTGTTCAAATTCAAGACAGAGATCCGCTCTGTCGCGCGGAATGCGGCGGGTGTATGGAACGTCAGCGTCGAAGATCTGTGTTCGGGGAAGACGGAGACACTCGAGTTCAGTCGTATCGTACTTTGCACCGGGGTGAGTCCACCTCCTAGTCCACATCCTGACGTCATTTCTCATTCCTTTGCAGGGCTGTAGTAAACCAAAGGTCCCCCAAGAATTGTCCATGGACGCCGCAAGACTGGCCAATTATCCAGGAATTGTGATACATTCATCCCAGTTCCGGCTCCGCTTAGACGATATTCTGGCCTCAGTAGGGCCAAAAGAACATGATGGAGATAAGTCAAAAGGAACAGTCCTTGTAGTTGGGGGCGGAAAATCGGCGATGGAGTGAGTATTTTTACCTTAATACTTGCGTATTTATATTATCAATTATGCCCGTGACCTAACTCCTACATTTTACTTATGAAGCATCTCTGCAAAGCTGGCTAATGAAGGACGACGAGTGGTTAATGTATTCGACTCACCTGACCGCTTCATCGCGGCCAAGTCAGCCATCCCCGAGTTCATTCGCAAAAGCAGGTGGGTGGCCCGTAGCCATCAGTTTATGCGTAACACAACCCATGCGCGTGTCGTTTATCCAGGTTTTTGAGTGTAATATCCCCCCACAGAGTTCTAAGAACCCGTCTGGAGTGAGTCCTTCCTATAATCCAGTTTCCTGGATTTATTGCTGATCCTCTTACCGACCCCAGACGCTTTCTCCATACGACACGAATTGGTAGCTGGGTGACCCACTTCATTTGGCACATGCTCGGGGAAACATCTGTGAGTGTATTGCCAGCATGACCAGTGTCGTCTTGCTGATGTATCTCGTATGTAGCTTGACGCTTACGACATTCCAAAATCCTCACCATTACGGACTCCATTCTCGCTATTTTGGGGTATCCGTACCAACGATGAAGGCCGTGTGCACCCTACCTCGTACTACTCCCTCGCTAACGCCGGGATGATTGAACTCATGGTTCCTGCCCGTGCCGTCGGCTACGCAGACGATGGGAAGTCGGTGTGGCTGAGCAACGGGGAAAAAGTCGCCGCCGACGTTGTCATCCTAGCAACTGGATGGCAGAGCTCCTGGACTGGCGTCCTTGATGGTGAGTATCAGTGTCAGCCACTATTCCGCCACCATTTGGCTGATCCTTTACCCAGAGAAAACTGCTGCTGATATTGGGCTCGGAAGACACGCACCGCTAACCCCCCTCAAAGGCGTAGAAGACTCATGGCACTACAAAACCTTGGCTAACCCGCCCTCGATTCATCCGGACAATGCCGCCGGAAAATGGGTGACCTCAGTATACCGGGGGCTTGTCCCCGCAAAGAACATCATGCGGCGGGACTTCGCCATTGGGGGAGCGATGGTAAGTTCAATTTGGAGCCTTCATGCTCTACAAAGCTGAGAGAATACTTACAGTTCGCGTCCAATATGGGTTACATGTGCGAGGTTTCGGCTCACTGGGTCTCATCGTACTTCCAGAGCGATCCGATGCGTCTTCCTTCGTCGCCTGAAGAGGCCATCGCAGAAGGGGAGCGCGCGTCGGTTTGGATGCGACACCGATATCCTAATATGATTTCCTGGATTAACGAAAGCTACAGCACCGGTCTCGACTTTTGGACGTACGTTGGCTTTCTTACTATGCTAATTTTATTAAATCCACTGTCGTTATGTTGTGCTGATTGAAACTAATGACAAAGGTGGCCACAGGCGGCCGACGAACTCCTGGAGGACATGCATGTTCCGAGTCAACGAAGCGGCGGAAACTGGCTCACATGGCCCTTCCGTGTCGTCGACCTTAGCGAAATTGCCATGCTCGGGGAGGAAAGACGTACCATCCGCACAGTGAACCTTAACTCGGCTTAAAATCCGTATTAATTATCAATCTCACTCCTGTTGAACGTCGGCAAAGCATCAGAAAGGCTCAGAATATACTATACTGTGACCAAATTGTGAGACAAGTAGCATCGATTTCACGGTTGAAATGACTCCATCAGTCTCCTTCAAAAGGTTCGTTTCGAAAAATAAGATAAGGGTATCCAAAGGGTATCCAACTCTTAGGTCCTTATTGAAATTTGAAAGTTGAACGTTGTCCGACTGAACTTGAGTCTTCCAATCTTATCTGAAATATGAGTGACCACCTTTTCGCCTTATAGTTGGCACGGTATATGTCGCATTCCTCACCAAGAGGAATGAGAAGACCGTCCAAGCGAGTTCCTGCGGGTTCCCTAAGGGCTGAGCTTCCCATCAATTTATTGATCGTGCCAGATTCCCGCGGAAATTCTGAAAGCACTCTCGTCTGGTTTCGAGACTACTTTCATTGCACTTTGGATGCTCGAGATCAACTTGAGCAGCAATCCGGACTCTGGGCTGCAGAACGAGCCAAGAACGAGCTACGCACGAGCCTAGCATTACATAATGTATATTTCAAGCTCAGAATTCTGCCACTAAGTATAGTACAACGAGCCAGTTCAGTTCAATGCCTCTTACTCGTTTACAATATGACGACCAGGCCCCAATACCATATTACTCCACTAAATAACTCGTAAAAGTACACAAACCTGGACCAACGGATACAGTGTCTTACACAAAACCAACATGAATGATCTTGAACTCGAGGACAACATCAAGCATGCAGAGCACGTCGTACGCGGAAGGCTCGCCGAAGCCCAGTCTGAAGGTCGTACTGCCCCGGAAGGCCCTGAGGAATGCAACGGTAGCAGAGACCATTGGAGTCAACAACCAAGTCATCAGGGCGCCCGCGGCCCCGACAGATGTCGGGGTCGTGCCGTGCAGTCTGCCTATAACAAAGGAAACATGAATGAGGAGGAATCAGAAATATATCAACCAACGTACGTCGTTTACTATTGTGTGTGAGTTAGCGAGTTAACGTGTAGTTCTCTAGTTTATGGTGGATGACTTCCACTGCGTTTCCGTTGATTGCTGGTACCTTCGGGCCCATAGCCAATCTTCTCTCCGTATGTGCGCTCGTTGAGACGTGGCGCGTTCAGATAGACGGCGCGCCCACAATCCAAGACCCCCACTGGTGAATCTGACATTACGGTCCCATCTTGTCAATGATTATGTACCCAACGCACAGGCTCACGGGGCTCAATGCGACCTCCCTTTTTCTAGCTCTTGTCGCGAACGTGGTGCTAATGTTTAACTTCGCTCGGCGCATTCGCTATGAATTTGCTCAGCCCATAACCATCACGCTATGGTAAGACAACTTCTGTCTCTGTGATCTTGCTTGACGTCCGTACGCCCTTCCATAGGTACATTTCAGCTATCCTCCTCGTCATTTGCATCGCACTCGTCCACGTTCAAGATGTCTCCTTGCAGCGGCCTCGTGGAGTCACAGCGTACACGCAATCCTACTACTACGGGATTCTCTCTAGTATTCTGTACTTTTCAGTGGCTACACTGCTCCTTGTATCCTCCTCCGGCTCGGTGGCATTTCACGCTTATCCTCCATCATTCGCGACTTTGACCGGACCTCAACGGACTCTGATGCTTCAAACGACCTCATTCTCGTTCTACCTTGCTCTCGGTGCCGGCGTATTCTCGGAAATAGAAGGGTGGCAATTCGCAGACGGGGTATACTGGGCAGATTATACGCTGTTAACAATCGGTCTGGGCACGGATTTTCCCTTGACTACTGTGCTGGGGAGACTCCTCCTCATCCCATACACGGCGTTCGGTATAACGCTGGTGGGCTTGGTCGTGAGCAGCGTCCGCGGACTGGTACTTGAACGCGCGAAGGCCAAAGTGGCGCGGCGACACCTGGGAAAAGAACGCGAACGGTGGCAGAAGAACATCGAAGAGCGAGGCAGACTGGCTGCCAACAAACGATCTGCAACGCAGGATTCGGGTAGCCCTTCCGTGAATGAATCGCTTGCGGCCAGCCGCCTGAGAAAGAGGAAAGAAGAAAGACTGATGCGCATGCCACGCAAACTATCAAAGTATGCGGGTGTGCCGTTGAAGCACGAAGATCAACAGGGCACTTGGCATCGCGCAGAGTTTGAGCTGATGCGATTCATAGAAGAAAACTCCAAGAAAACGGAACGATATTCTGCACTCCTCGTGTCTTTCATTGTTATCCTTGTAGTCTGGATTGGAGGTTCGCTGGTATTTTGGACATGCGAACACGTAAGAATATATCCTGTCTACAATGTCTGTGAACTCACCAAACCTTACTTGCAGAAATCCCAGGGCTGGACATACATTGACTCTTTTTACTTCACATACACGACGCTTCTGACGATTGGATACGGCGACTTTTATCCAGTATCTTCCGCCGGAAAACCGTTTTTTGTGTTATGGAGCTTACTATCCGTTCCCGCCATGACCGTGCTCATATCCAACATGGGAGACACTGTCGTGAAAGGGGTCCAAGAAATGACGCTGTGGGTCAGCCAATGGACAATTTTACCAGAGCGACGCTCTACCCCGAAATACCTTCATCACAAGACTACCGCACGGAAGCTAAAAGAGTCACCCGACATAGTCACTACGCGCGTCCCCAGGATCGATGACCTTCGTGAAGCGGAATTGCGCGGTGGAACAAGGGGAGGGTCGCAGGCCACCGTACCCTCCCCTCTTGTTCACCATTCCGCGTCCTCCGAGAGTCATGCCAGTGCTGTCCTCGAAAACGGCGTGGGGTTTCTGGGCGATAAAATCGGGGATTTCGAACGATCAGAAAATCGAGGGGGAAGTCTTGCCGCTCGCCTAGCACGGGAGATCTCAAACCTAGCGAAAGATCTTAGGCAAAAACCTCCAAAAAGGTACACATGGGACGAATGGTCGCGTTGGTTGGACATGTTAGGCGAACGGGACAGTGCCGACACCGGGAATAACAGCATTCGCAGCTCCGGGACTCCCCATGCACCGCAAAGCGCGACTCCTATTCACATTTTACCCATGTCCCGTCGGGAGAGCATGGAGAGCCCAACAGTGGACGTGCCGACCCAAAGAGCTGGTGACAGTCATCACAGCCGCAGACTGTCTTACGTTAGTCAATGCAATACTCAATCTCGACGACACGACGCTCATCTGAGTACTGCCCAATCGCGGGATTCAAGAGAGCACGGACAAGACGTGGCCGTTCGAAGTGAAATCCAGCAAGATGCAAATGGCGCGGTGGATTTCGAGAGCTGGAACTGGACATGGCTTGCAGATCACGGCCCTCTCCTCAGTCCCCTCACGGAAACAGAGTGGATCATCGGAAAGCTTTGCGTTCGGCTGGAGGAGGTTCTGGAGGGAGAAATTCGCGATGCGCGTGCCTCAGCACAATAGTCGCGTCAGAACAATGCTCCGAAATAATATACTTTCCATGCGACATTCATCGCGAGATCGGTGCCGGGTTTACACCAATATCGACACCCCACGTAAAGTACGCCTATATAATGAATAAAGTAAGTCTAGGTCCATCATTGGTACGCTGCCGTAGACTGATTTTTTCTTTAAAAAAAGTAAGTCTAGAGTATTATTGAGGTTTGCCTGTCACAATATGAACCTTGTTCAGCATAGTTTCCCACAAATGGTGTGTACCTCTCGAGTTGATATCGCGGACCAATCGAGTGCACCGCTTGAGCGCATCGACTCATATATTGGCGGCAATTGACATATGTGTATGTACTACTTTCCTTGTACTTTTGGAACGCCTCTCTCAATATGAGCGCAACAGATCGCGTGCCTGGAGCTAAAGGTCGTTATTTATTACTTAAGTACAGTTGTAAGCCCAGCGTACTCTCGTTACCTCAAATACTTGTTCTTTCACATTTCCTATAATATACACCCTGCATGACGTATCCCGACGAAACCCAAGCTTTCAGCCATAAAGCCGTAATAACTCAAATTCTTCGCGTTACATAGTGCTAATTGATATAGATAGAAATACCCAAGAGATAGACAGACACTGGACTGGCACCGGACAGGTCTACCTTAGTGATTACTCAGAAATGGCAACCTCAATCCCGGCGTTTCCCAATGGTACGTAAATCTACGAAACTCGGCAAATATACCGTCCACAACCCGCTGGAGGTTGGATCCTGATTCCATATTAATAAGTTCCTTTGAATAGTAAGAAGGGGTATGTCTTGTCACTGTATGACAGGGCACCCCAGTAGAAATGACTAGAATAAGCAGGCGATGCGGCAACTGGGATATCGGTTGATGCTTATTATTTCTTCTTCTGACGATAAGCGAGGACCTGGGACATCATGCGACTCGAGGACAAGTGTGTAATTATAACGCGGTACCAATAGCGCTCAGAACTGCACGGAGGTAGACGCTCCGACCGGCCACTTTCTCACTGCGCATATCAGTACATACGCGAATTGTCTGATGGACAGAAAGTAGGGGAGTGAGGATGATGGAGCACATATATAAACTGATACATAGCGTTTATTTCAGACGAATTTTCTTGAAGGGTAGGAAAGGAGTTTGAAAGGAGCCCTCAGTATGTACCGAGAAGCAAATCGCTCAATGGAACTTACTACCCATGATTACACGCCAATGATGCAATACTATTCAATTAAATGAATACTACGTCGGCAATGTATACAGGTGCCTGTATAGTAAACGACAAAGTGGGCGGCAGCCAAGTGATTGAGGCCGTATCAGGATTCAACGATTTAACGAAGGTCAAGTCAAATGGATGGGATTAGATTAGCCATGTATGACAAAGATATCGTAAGAACCGGACCCAGGAGATGGGTCACAATGAGAATTTATGGCTACAAAAGACAAGCAGTTCGAAGCTATGTTACAAAGAGGAGGCAGGATAAAATTAGGCTACAAAAGGACGTCGCTAGAACGGCAGTGACAAGTAAAGAGGGTATGGAGCGGCAAACGAGCATGGGGTGGGCATTGTGGTCATCGGTCGTGGAATAAAATGAATCATGAGGAATTGTGGTGCAAAGTGCAATGATAAGAGATTGATTCAAAGGGGAAGACAGTTGAAGTCAGTGAGGGTGGGTATGTACTGGGGCGAGGGTGACGATTGGATCGGCTGCACACTACATGGTCAGGCCGAAGAGCCAGAAAAAGACGGTGGCGCACCAGATATACGGGGGCTTGGGAAACGCTATTTTTCCCTCCAGTGTAAGTCACTGCTTATCTCTCTGTCGACTCGACATATCCCGTTGGTGGCAGTGACCACGGTCCTATCAAAATCTTGAACAAAGACTACGCGTGTCACGGAGGGGGTGTAGAGGCGCAGTTCACCGGCAAGTGCTCGTAATGCAGCAGACGATGACGGCGGTGGATCCCACTCAGTGACCTCGAATTCGACTGACTGGATTTTTGGAAAGCGCATCAGTAAGCCATAAAACTGAAGACGCTGGAGAAGGAAGAGTAGAATTAAGCTCCAACAATTTGATTGGCATGAATAGGAGACAATGTACCTCGCGGCCATCGATTGGAAGAACTAATGTCCCAAGGTGCTTTAACTCGGCCATCACTGGAGACCTCGTGTGCGCGATAGCCGTCAGGAGCTCCGAGGAGAATGTATCGGTATAGGAGGAGTCACCGATGTCGAGAGACCTCAATGGGGAGGTAGAGAGTCCGACCTTCGACAACATGGCACTCATCTCCCGTCGTTTCGCAGTCAGTTCATCAGTAGAAAAGCAGGTTTTAAGGTGGGTGATTGGCCGACCGGGAACTATGGCCATCGCTGCTTCGGAGAATGTACAGTCTAGAATGGATAACTTGGGCATCGAATCACTCGAAATACGCAAGCAGTCAGACGGGGGATCGGTAAGGTTGCTGGTTTCGGTGTGAGTGTCTTGACTGTCTCTGTAGTCCACGACGAATAAGTCCTCAAGTTCCACTTGCCGGTCCAGAAAGGCGACTAATGCTTTGTCCCAATCAAATTCACAATGAAATCTTCGCAGCCGAAACGTGGACTTCTCGAGCACCCAGGATAGAGCCCTATCAGCGTGACTGACGTGGATGTTGAGGTACCGCAGGCGAGTCGTTTTTTCGAGCGCTCGGGAGATGGCCGGCCAATTCATTTCGGGAGCTGCGGGGCGCTCATCTTCATCATAGTCGTCGGATTCGCTGTGACCGGAAATTTCGTCGTCGGAGGCAGAAATCGTGAGGGCATCTACGTGCCTTGCCAGATGCGGTGTGGTGGTAAGAGTGGTACAAAGAATAGTCGTCGTTTCCTGGTCGTTGCGCATGAAAAGCGTATTATATAAAGCTCGCTCAGCAACATGTCTGAACCCCTTGGACACTCCGCACAGGGTGGCAATATCGGCGCGACTTCCAACATATTTCACGATGCTTCGGTAAGCCTCCAAAGTCAAGTCCATGCACAGTGCAGCATAACCTGACGCTCCGGTCATGTCAATCGAAAGGAAAATGCGGAAATAGTAGAAACAGGGCGTACCAACTTCCACTTGGGAGAGAGAGTAGACTGCGGATAGGTCAGCGCCTGTGCGAAAGGAACGATCTCTAGGTCGAAAAAGAGTGGGTACTAACGGTGTCCGAGGCTCAGTGCGCGTGGCGGCTAAGAAATGGTAAAAGTAAGTCAGCGTTCCCAGCGACGGTCGTTGTATATTCCTGACCGTTTATGACGAAAAGGAGAGGAAACAAGCACCAGCGAAGGAGTGCGGCAGAAGGTATCGTATGTAAAGGGAAAATAGACTGTCGCTTCCGAAGGGCATATGTATGTATTTATGTCGATGTCGACTTGATCATCGTGGAAAAAAGAGCCCGCGCGGTGGCATTTCGGAATCAGTGGGAGATCTCCGGATTGATCACAAACCTAGACTTCCAAGACCATTTGGTAGCAACCCAAGTAGGATCGGTTTTGCGTCCTCCGCCATAGATGGCCCCGTTGGAGTGTCGTCAAAAAGTACTCGTACTTAATTGCACTTACCGATTCCCGAACAGGCGATGGGTCCATTCCACGTGGATGCCATGCGAATGCCGGAGTAGGCAACAATATTCCCTGTGACGGTTGTCGTTCGGCAACGCGCCTGGTGCTTTAAATGAATACAGGGTATCGATGACCAGGGGCGGGTGTCCGCACCGTGTGCAGAGCGGTATCGACCATTTCGAATCCTAGTCAATTCCGAGGTACAATAGGTTGTGAGTCCCTTCGCGATGGATTTTACGTGTGGGAGGGAAATGGGGTTCACGGCGATACCAGCAACTTCAACAAACCACTTTCGTCGTACCATGAGACCGACAATCTCAAGTCCATCCGGTTGCGGGGGTGTAGACTTATTGGAAAAGTGAATGGCCGGAGCAAACGATAAGCCTGCGAACTGGAAATGTCATTTATAATATTTATCAAGGCTGAATCAACATCATAAGCGACCAAAACACACACCATCCGCAAGAACATTTGTTGAGGATTGATCAAGGTCGGGAGTTCCTGCTAAACAAATGATAAACTATCAATGCTCTCGCCACTCACAAAAGCAATGAAATCACTTTAAAAAACGCCGGATCCGAATTTTCCCCTGCGCGCCAGGGCAATTGCTTTTTCGCAGGTTCCAGAGATAGAACTTCAAAAACCTGAGTATAATCAGCCTAATTGTCCAATTTGCACCGACTCGAGGCTTTGCTTGAGAAGTCTCGGCTGTAGCTTCGGTGAGCAGAATTGTCCATTGCGGGCAAAGCAGCTTGAGAATTTTTGTATAAGGTGTGAATATAGCCCCGAAACTTCATCTTCCACAGATGAAGGAGAAACCACGGGCTAACCGAAGCGCTTCAAGGCGGGTCAAAAAGTTTCAGAGTTTAAACCCAATAGACTCGTTCCCTGACAGCTCTGACGTCCATCGAGGCAAGGAGATCCCTTAGGGTAAATGTTGACACGCCATTTTGGACATACAAGCGTGTAAACGCTATTTCCTTGCCCAGACAGGAAGCCGAGATTTATCTGATTGCACTCACGGCGGACTCTCGGTCATTAACTGTATTGCATAGATGTCCGTGAGCAACACTAACGGTGGGGTAGTGAGTTGGCATTGAATATTGAAGGCCAAAGATTTCATGTTCCGATGTCGTCGTTAAGAAGTGAAGATGGGACCATGGGAGAGAATGTGGGTTTGTATCGGGATTTTGGCGGGAAATTAGACATAATATCTCGTTGTTTTGGGTCGACATATGAATGGCTGTGCTTCAAAGGAGGTAAAAGATTCAGGGACATGAGACTATCCCAGTCGTTGGAGCAATACAAGTCGGCAAAAAGCAGTTCTTCATATATTCTCTTTCGTACGAAGATGTCGTTTGTTAGCGAGAGGCCATGATCACCTTTGCAATATGGCCCGGGGTCCCACTGTTTTTTTAGTGTATGTCACTGGGTAACACCGCAGCCTTCGTGAGATGTCCGTGAAGTGTCTTGAAGTGTACGCCGTAGACTCTTGGTCGGGTTTGCATTTAGAACATGTGATCTTACGAGGTCTACACGGACTTCGATTCTGAAATATGTCGTTTAGATGCTGACGGAAAATGACTGGACTAACTCAAATTCAATATACACTTATTCAAGCTTTTCCAATTCTTCCAATCTTGACAGAACTACATCCTTGCTCGTTTCCTCTATTTCGCCGGCAAGGAATATCTCGTCAAGAATAGCATAGACCTATGTGTAGTATAAGCACCGCACATATAGGAAAGAGTTCTAAGAAAGTTTCTTACCTTGTAGAAGTTGAAAACGAGGTCAAGTTCGCACACATTATCGAAAAACGTGTCTGAAAGGAGCATGTCAGACCAGCAAGGTAACTTATCGGCGAATTATACCTAAGATCTCGACAAAGAGATGTATCGCCTCCAAATAGGCCAACTCGTTGTCATTCGCATCTACGCATAGGCAGAAAAATAGACCTGCGTATCGACGGTATACCACTTTGTAATTGCGAAACTAGATAGCGATCAACATGCCACTCCGCGAAGCCCAGTGTGGACCATACCTCGACAAAGTTGGATTGATATTTCTGGTCTCTAGGTGCGACCAGACGGTGCACATCTCCTCGAAGCCTCACCTACACAATGATCCATCAGCATACGCCAAAGGTTTTGGTCATGGCGTAACGCACTTTCTCGTCGTCATCGTAGGGAACATACCACTTGGAAAGCCTCGTCTTTCCTTGGCGGTTCTGGATGGGCACTAGTCAATTAATTTCAGAGAAAATCCACGGAAGTGCCCACTTGGACAAGGATGAAGCGAATCATAGCACTCCAAGATTCTGACGGTCATCAGGTGTCGCTGCCGATGACGAACACCCGCTTGCCAACACACTTGAATCCAAGCACGGCCAAATAAGTTCAGGGTCGGTGCCTGATTACCATCACAATTGACCGGTTCCTTTTAGAGGGTTATAGAGACCCCACAAAAAACGCATAACTCCCCGGTGTGCAACGTGGGAATCCAGCTGGCGTTGTAAGTGAGATAAGCACGGGTTGTTGAGACGTGCAGTGGATTATGTCATGTCTGCCGCACCAAGAGCGATCTGCACTTGACGTAATACAGCAAAATATTGGCGCATAGATCCTTTAAAATGCATGAATAACATAGTGAATGACAACTCCAGGTTGCGAGACAGTTCAGGAGCAGTTAAATAGCTCAAGAATGGCTAAAGATACTTTCTGAAGGATGTCTGGAATTGCTTGAGGTTGGCTTCTGCCTCGCAAGGTTGGGGGTGTCGCATATGCACGCCATCCAGTGCCGCGGCTCCAGTGGGCATTAAATGGAGCTATTATTCCAGTCGGTTCATATGCGCGACAACTGGAGTAAGTAGCGTCTCTAGACACGTAGCTCATACACGCACCATCCGGTGCGACCGCTCCAGCGGGCATTTAATAGAGCCGCCGCTCCATCCAGTTCAATGGAGCGACAACTAGAGTAGCGTCTCTAGATGCGCATATTATACGCACGCGGAACACCATCCGGTGCGACGGCTCTAGCGCCCATAGCCAGAGCCGACCCTCTAAGTATCGCATGCAAATCGCATGCGCACGCCATTCGGTGCGACGGCTCCAGCAGGCATTCAATAGAGCCGTCCCTCCAGTCTGTTCGTGTGCGCGACCGCTGGAGTAGCGTCTCTAATTGTGTAGGTCAGTACGCACGCGGCACACCATCCGGTGCAACGGCTCTAGCGCTCATAGCCAGAGTCGACCCTCTAAGTATCACTGCATGCGCACGCCATCCGGTGCTACGGCTCCAGCGGCCAGTCTCACAACACGTGCCCATAGGCGCTCATCCACACGCGCATAGGCGCCCGTCCCTCACATCACCGCCACATCAGATCTCCCTCGACGCGCTCTGAATCCTGATCAGACGCACACACACGCTTCCGGTCGCCCCTGTTTTTTCCCTATCGTTTCCCTGCGCTCACCTTACTCCGGTGTATCGGCGTGTCCTTACGACGCGCCTAGTCACCCGTCGTTTCTCTCGCTCATTTTCATCATCACCTGATCGCTGGTATAAAACCCGTAAAGTACACAGATGTACGATATCTATTGTTACCATACGAATACCACAGCGTTGGCCTTTCCCTCGATTGAAGTCGATTCTCTCTCTCCCTCTCAGTGAGGCCGCCCACCAGACTGTAGACAGCCTTTCACCAGCGCGCATTCAATAGAACTGTCCCTCTAGTTGGTTCAGGTGCGCGACCACTGGAGTAGCGTCTCTAAATGCGTATGTTATACGCACGCGGCACACCATCCGGTGCGCATATCGCACATAAATCATAGAAGCTCTCACACATATCGCTAGCGTATCGCACACCTATCGCACACATGTCGCACACATGTCGTACACATGTCGCACACAAATCGCACATATCGCACACATATCGCACACATATCGCATACATATCGCACACATATCGCACACATATCGCACACATATTGCATATGAATAGTACGCATATTGAACTTCATTGTCATACTATAACTTCAAATGACTTGTATATATTATGGAGACCTATGTCTTAATGTCTTAATGTGCCTGATATGAATTTCTTTTCAAAATATATAGCCAACTAGCTACAAAACAACCCAGTAATTTTTAGCTTCTCATATGTCCTACAAAGGACTTGTTAGCACAAACACAGTTTCAGTAATGCCATTACTTTCGGAAAGTCACAACTCATTAATGGCAAACACGTATACTTTCTGGTAACCTCGAAAAGATTAAAAATATCTTCGAAGACGTAATCAGCTTCCATGTAGTAGGATAGATGAGAGTCTAGCTGTAGCTAGATTTACAGTGCGTGCTCACAAGCGCCTGTTCGAGTTTTAAGCGCCCATCACACAGTCGCGGTATTACGTGAATAGTTCGGAGTCCGTAGTCGCTGCTCAAGTTAAAAAAAAAGTTATCATAATGTTATCATATTCATACAAAGAATTACTGCCAGTGTCAAGTATAAGTAATGAAAACTAGTCAGCCGTCCTCGTGAACTCGCCCAAGGTCACTCTATAGTCCGAAAGGCTGAGAGCATCAGGGTCGCTCAAACTACACTCAATATATTCCAATCGGTAGCAACAAACCGGTGGCCTGCGCCCGCAAGTACCCCGCGCGACGTCGCTCGACGTAAGCTGCATGCGGGTGGGTCCCGCACCCTAATAGTCTATCACGCAAGTAAGCCGCGTAGAGGAGAAGGTGCGTGCCACTGCGTGTCTGGAGTCATTTCTCTGGATGGTAGTAGGTTACCTGGAGGAGCAACTCGGGATGGCATACTTCTGGAGTCATCCCTCTGGTARAGGTGACCTGGAGCGGAAGCTACAGACGGAATGCTTGGCTATGTGTCTGGAGTCATCTCTCTGGTATGAGTGATTTGGAGGGGATGCTCCAAATGATGTGAATAATAATGCATCTAGAGTGATCACTCTAGGTTAGATGTATATGTGACCTGGAGGAGCAGCTCCGGACGGCTATGATAATGCTTCCCGAGCCATAGCACCAGATGAATCATCTGGTGAAACGGCTCTCTCTAGCATCTACCACTGGAGAGATGGCACAGGATGGGCGCGCGCAATATGCAATATCATTAGCGCGCTCGCGCGGACCACGGGCCGGCGTGGGCCCAACGCGCCGTTGACCCCTCGCGCGCCGTCGCTCGACAGCGCTCGACGTAGGCTGCGCGCCCCGCACTCTAATAGTCGATCGCGCCTATCAGGTCCCTCGATCAGTGACCTCGCGCTTTTAMGCCACAGTTCCTCGGCATCCTTCGATATACGCTCGACGAGTGCGCCCTAGAATAAGTACATTCCAGCCAAATTYCAGCCCTGTTCGCGGTACCTACTACCACCCAAGTACCACCCCAGCCCTGTCTATGCTTCTGGCCCCTGGGCCGTCTCAAGAAATTGGGGTATGTCCTATATGTCATTAATGTATGTAATTACGCTATAAAATAAATCTTCRCAGGAGCTGGCCTGTCTGGTAGAATACGCGCTTTGCTGCCGTGGACGCGCGCCTTTTGCGCGCCATTTCCAAAAATATGCTTACCAAAGAGAAATCGTTGTGCTATGCAGACCACGTGCATGCTGATCTTCCTGTGGGCATCACTCGAGCAAAAGCGGAGAGGTCACACATTGCAAACCGGGGGGTTACGTGGGACTCGCAGGTGGTGCATATTCGCTTTTAGATTAGATTGGAGTCTTGAAGCGTTGTTGAAGCGCCGAAGGCAAGCCGAAGGTATGTGACGAAAACATTGCATGATGAGTTTGTGTTGAGTTTGCGCAAAATCTACGCTGAAATCAAGCTGAAATCACTGCAAACCTACTATGATACTGCGAGCTCGATAATGAGGCTAGATCAGACGAGTGATGCAGGCTCTTACGCAGTTACTTGGCAGCTAAGTACACTAACAAAGCTCAAATAAAACTTCCAGAGAATTACGAGATAATCTGAACAGTGAGAATCTTGAGGGAATCTATCACCATCGGAAGCAGACGCGACCTCCTTGGAGACCTTGTGCTCGACTACCTCTGGCAACGCAGTCGCTCAGCGATAAGTTTGATGTCTGCCTCGTCCACGTTGTGGAGTTCTCACGCCAGCAATAAGTCACTCTAAGTGCCTTGCTCTGTAGCTTTCTGCATCTGTATCCCAGTGAATTTGCCACAAGTTTTACATTGCGGCTTGCCTCCATGGAACTTAAGTGGATCCCCAAGTTTGAAACCAACGGAATTTATCTCACCTGTTCCAGCCTGTTCCTCACCTTTGGAAAAATCCACCGTCGCATGCAGTATAATAGACCACCGCTGATCGCGTTGCCAATTGGGTATGAGAGACTCCATACGAGGGTCGCGCATTCGTATGCAATAAGCTCGTAGCATTGACGACTTAAGGCGGGGTCGGCGGCATTGGGACTCATTGGGAGTGGTCAGATGGAGGGGCTTTGTACTGCTGAAGTTTTAATATTGCTAGAACCTGCGAAGCGATGGTTGAGCTTTGAGTTTCTTCATGTGGTCGCGGTACAACAACTGGTCGTAAAGATTCTTTCGGCCAAGTTCTATGGAAGTATAGTCAAATACAAATGCGGTCGTTGATTGAGTGGCCCTTGCAAACGGCGAACGACAGTCATACTGTGGAGGGAAGGGAATAATCAACGGTTCAAGTTGTTCGAGCTCTGGCTTCGGATTTCGCGATTTGGAACCATCATTTTCCAGAAATCGCTTGCCTTCATGCGTCATGCAAACTTGATGTACATAAACATGAGGAGCTTTGCCCTCCCACTTGAAAGTCATACGCAAATACCGACGTAAAGTTGTCAATCGCTCAGAGCCTTAGACCCACGTACTCAGGAACGTAAAATCATTTGTATTCGTATAATAAATACTATGTCGAGTCGATTAAAACAACAGAAAATCATCATCAATCGCAGAACACACAGCCTAGATAAAAATACGATCGTCGTTATAAGATCAACATTGTTCGTTCGTAATGCAAGCGGCGACTGATACACCTAGATCCCACACGCTCCCGCCCCGCGCGCCTACTCGCCTGCAAACAATCGCACGATCATGTACATCGTCGACCCGATGAACCGGATAACTGCAAAAGAACAAGCAGCGCGTCAGCTATCACATCATGCGACACAGAAGAAAGGGGGAAGAGGGACGCACACGCGAGCCCCGCGACGGACGCAAGGAGGAAGCCCATGTAGCCATTGACGGCCTTGTTGGCGCCCGACACCTCCGCCGAATCGTTCGTTGATGTGATTGCCGCCGCAAGGAGCGCGTTCGTGAGCACCCAGGCGAGGAGTACGCTGCGCGGGAAGAAAAATAATGCATACAAGGTCAGCAACGGTATGCGGCGAGGAGCAAGAATAACGCACTTCGTTCGGAACGACCGGTAGTAGTCCTCTTGCTTCGTCGAGGCGTCCGGCTTGCTGTCTACCTTCGGCGGCTTCGTGTTCAGCACGTGGATCGCGTCCTCGTACAGCGTGTCGATGTCCTTCTGGTCCGTCGGTACCTCTGCCTCAACGGAGCCCGTCTTGCCTGTCGCAACCGTGCCCAGCGGCTTCGCAACAGTGTTATCACCCTTCGTTCCCCACGAGACGTCGTGCACATTGGCGAACTACACAGAAAGGAGGGAGGAGCATCAGATTAAGCAAGGGTATTCGAGATGTTGGGGACGCACGGCGTAAACGTTGAGCACGTTGATGTACGACGGCGCCATGAGAAGGTACTGGATGAACGATGTGATCATGTGCCATGGCTCGAACTTTCCACCACACACGCGAAGACAGCATCTCAGCAACAGCTAAAACACGGGTAAGGGGAACCCAGGAGGGACGCACGAAAATGAGTGAGGCAAGGATGTACAGCCCTAGCGTCGCGAGCAGCGAGATGACGATATTTCTGAAGATCGCGTTTGTGAAGATCGACGAGAAAGAGAGCTTTTGTGCGGCCTCAAGGTTCTCTATGCCCTTGAACGCAAGCAGGAATGCCGCCACCTGTTGAATCACGATGCCCGCGAGTCAGCGCCGTCTCCGCGGAAGTGAAAGGTGCATAGAAAACGTACCGTCATGTAGACCGTAATGAATGCAAACCCAATCATTGCACCCGTGTACCCCCATTTACTACCCTGCGGCCTATTGCCGAGGGAGAGGATAAAGCACATTATGAGCAGGCCGAGGTAAGCGTAATTCAGGATGATGTTGACCGTCTTGATCCCTTTCAGGTTGAACGACGTGTCTTCCAGTGACTGTGACAGGATCGAGAACGCGATGTAGTAATTCGCCTGGGAGCGCGTTAGCAGGGTGTCCGGAGTGAGATGGGGTTCGGGACGTACGAGTGCGAACCAAGAAAAGATTAAATTGAACAGCTGATAGAACATCTCGACATGGATCCACGCCTTTCTTACAAAAGTGTGGCTCGAGCGGTACAGGTAATGGAAGTGCACCGTAGAGTGCACAGCGGCGAAGAACGAGCCGTTGAGCCAGCGACGGCGCTGCGAGATGAGTTCGGGTACCTGATCGGGCACATCTGTCACTGCGTACGCCGACTTGACGTAGTGCAGGATCCACGCGCCGCCACGCTTTGAGACGAGCTCCCAGCACAGGATCTGGTACACGCCGGGAGTATTAGCAGGGCAGTAATAATACGGAGATGGGGAAACGTACGCGATCCTCTGCGAGGTACATGTTCGCCGTGAAGATATCTGCGCCCGCGCCATGCTATGTTATCACACGTCAGCCATGCCACATTCGTAGGTAAGTACTACGCACCATAGACTCGCCGAGGAAGTACTTCTGCAGCGGACCTTCACCCTTGACGTCGTTCTGCAGTGCGATATACCTGTACGCGCTAAACGCGCCAGGTAGAACAGTGATATATCCAAATACAGACTCCCTGTAGCACTATCAGCGCCTATGTTGCATTTTCAGGACTAGGGACTTACAGCGGCTTGTCCAAAATGTTGGACATCTTGTACTCGAAGTTCTGCGCCGCAACGAGCGGGTTCAGCAGATTCCGGCCATATTTGCCCTTGAGCGCCACAATCTCACCACACGCGCCACCAACATTTGAGTTGATGTCAAATGCTTTCCACAGGTGATAGATCGATGTCGGCCCGGGCATCGTGCCCACGTCAAGCAGCACACAAACATTGGGTTGCAGAATCGCGCCGAACGCGTTGAAGAACCATCTGTGCGAGTTGATTTTCTTCTGATTCTTCTCCTTCAGGCAGAAGATCACCTGGACTGGGACAATACCCTTTTCTGCGCCCTCGATTTTGAGCGACGGGTTGACAGAGATTTGTGTAGTGTATTCGTATATGTGTGCGGTCACATCCTGTTTGCCGATCCTCATCTTTGCCACGTCCTCCTGATATGCACCCATGGCAGCAATAACACTGAGTGTGCGCGAGTTGATCTTGGAGCGCCCGTCACTGACAATGCAGACAACGACCTTCTTCCAGCCATCCTTGCCCCACGTCTTGCTGCGGTCGCGCTTGCAGAGATGTACGATGTTCTTGATGACGCCGTGCATCGTCCGGCAAAAGAGCTCCTCGTCCTCATTGTACATCGTCATAACGATGAACAGCTCCGTTCGCCGTGGTGGGTCGTAGTGCACCTGCCGTAAAGTGAAGCCCGAGTCCTTGAAGTCGTTCGGGTCGCACGTCGCCGCCGAGTACCGCATATGCGTGAACTCACGGTCGATGCGGTTCGGACACATTTCCAGCAGTTTCTTGGGTACCGCATTGTCAAGCACAAAGTTGCCGTGGAAGAGCCTATTTCCGTCAGCGCGCGCACACCAGATGTGACCATGCCACTCACTCCACCTTCTTCGTTGTCTTGTACCGCCGAGGCACACGCTGCGGAATGCGCCCGTACCGGATATTATTCTCCGAGCGCGCGTCATCGCCTCCCGCAGCCATATCTCCGTCGTCGTATCCGCCTGGCAGGTGTGGGATGCTCGACACCGAAGATGGATCGCGGCGAAGTAACGGTATGTCGCCCGTGTCGATGTCAAGATCGTCACCGCCGTCATGCAGCTCGTACCCCGACCGCCTGTACAACGAGCCTGGCGTGGTCGATGGCCCAGGGGGTGCCAACAACGGGTTAGGACCCGGTGAGTGGGAGAGCATCGGTGGCGGCGGTGGCGGTGACAGAGTGTGTAGAGGCGTGCTGCCTGGCCGGTAAGCGCCGTACGCTGTGTCCTGCTGGGGCGGGTAAATCATCTGCGCCGGTGGTGGCGACGAATACATGTTGTGCGGCGGGGGGTTGAAGGGGTCAGAAAGCGGCGTTCCGGCGCCGTATGGCAATTGTTGAGCGGGTGGGGGGCGGTCGTACGGATTGGGGTGCACCTCGACCTGGTCGTATGGGTTCGGCGTCGTTGTAGGTTGGTATGGGGTGTAACTGTCATTGTAATGTCTGCGTTGCGCCTCGTCGACCTATGGAATCATTCATAATTATGCATGGTGCGGTGGAGCATTTTGGAACGTACGTCTTGGTAGTGGGACATGGTGGAAAAGAAACACGCGCTGCGCTGCCCGTTTTACAGAAGTGAGTCCACAGCGGCGATGAACAGCCTTGCACAGCGGCGGAGAGACTCAAGGGGTATTATGTAATGAGGTGTGCCTGCGGCGGCGCCAAGGCAATGACATACGATCTTTCCCAGGCTGCGGAGGTTTTAATCCGTGATGTCGACTTGGGTCGGTCGACGTTTGAAGTTTTGAACTTGTTTTGAACATTGCGTAGAAACAACGTAGAAGGGTATAAAATTCGTTTTCATATTATTTGAGTAATTGATATCAGCGAGCAGTGCAATATGACCATCGAACTATACTCTCACCACATCCGCCATCAGACGAGTCGCCGGCTGACGGTGCGCGAGCCTCGTCTTGTAAAACGCGTCAACCTCAGTTATTTGTTCCCGGGAGGTGATCTTGCACGAGCGCGGATTTAGTGCCTCCCCCGCGCCCAAATGAGGCGGCATGTGAATTTCTCTGAAAATGGACCGCTCGCAGTGCGCACAGGTCGACTGAGGTCGAATGTCCGTGACGTCAGGTCGAACGGGTGCTGTGGTTTGCCTTCAAACCCACACCCAAGCTCTGCCTGGATGAGCACAATTACTACAGTAAAGGAATGACTATGTGCGCGAGCGAGACACGTAATGTGCGTGGCGTCGAGGGTGTAGAACCCGAAAAGCAAACGGGAGGGGGGGAGAAAGAGGGGTTGGAGATGCACCTCAAATGTCACGTCTACTTATATTAGGCCAAGAAGCTCTGGGGAGAGTCCCGATTTCTGGGGAAAGTCCCCATTCCATACAGACCTTCCATAAGCCGGGCAAAAGACGCGTCGAAAGCGACGCGTCCAATCGTCACGTGGAGCGTCAATATATGATATGTACCTGCAAAATACCTTTTGGTAAAAAACTGGAGGTTTTTCCAGCAGCCCCAACTCAGGCTTAGAAAGCTTCTCTCGGAAAGAAACACACGCAATACTATTTACACAGAAAATAAAATGAAACAGCGTCAAATCGCTGTGCCGCATACTGACTCCTGAGCGCTGTCAAATAACACCGTGCTGCATTTATCGCTCTGAATATTACTCATGGCATATCTTTCCACGGAAGGCATGTACTCATATACTCATATACTCACATGTCACACCCCATCCGGAATTCGGAATGCGCATAGCGTCTCACAGCTTCGACATAGCATAGGCACAAGTACTCCATTTGAGGAAATTGGTTCCCAATATGGAAATCGAGAACTGGGCGATGCCGCACAGCCGCGCACGAGCCCGGAGCGGTCGTCAATCAAGGTGTAAGCTTAAGTGCGACGAATATGGTCGTCCGCTTTGCGTGGCGTGCCACTTCCCTCTCAATTCCGCCCCGCAAAGATGAATCGTGTGAGCCGAAGGTTCTGCCAGGTACAACGGATCCAAGCTCTAGCAATACTCGATCGATCTGGCCTCCTCGTTTCTCTGCGAAGCCACCCTTATTTTTTAGAATAAACATTACTTCAGTCCTCAGACCGCGACCAAGCAGTCCGGTAACTATAATCATATCAATGAAGTCGAAGAAAGAGAAGAATTGAACGTGAAGTTTTGAACACTTCATAGGTTCAATGCCGACTACTCTATTTATTGACGCAGCTTTTGAGACCATGAATAGATCAAAATATTGTCACAAAGAGAGACGACGCGGCTACGCTCAGACTCTTCGCACTGCTTCGTAAGCATACGATCGACCTCGTGTGCGTGGGTCTGGACTGCAGACGGCAGTGTGCAGAGCGTGTGCGATGCGTCTCATAGAAAATGCAACGTAAAATATGAATGAACAAAATTAATTATATAGGTAAAAACTTCGTGAAAAAGGCACCCATTTGCTCTGATCGTTATGTACGTTTGCTAGTGTTGAGAGCATCCAATCCCATAAGATATACAATTACCACAAAGATACGATTACCACCCCCTGTCTCTCCTGCCTCTAGTTCCGCGTATAATTAATCGTCCGCTGTGCCCTGTTCCACCCAAAGGCCAGACACCCGCTAGTACCGCAGCATGCGGAGCGCCGTGTCGTCGGGCCAGTACATGTTATCCGCCGTCGCCGTCCACCGCCAGAGTGTCATGCTGAACGCGGCGATGCCGAGAGCGTACGCGGTGTAGATGGCTGGTAAAATTAGCAGTCAGCACAGCAGTCAGCCAGCCACCAGCACGCAGTAACACTGCGCCTCAAGGATACGCAGGAACGTGGAGACAGGACGTGAGAGAAAAACTCACCAACACGGTGGCGCGGGTGTCGCTGCAGCTCCCATGCGGGGTCCGGCACGCCCATAATGTTGCAGAATATATGAGCGGAGACGGGTGGCAGGATGGATCCCGTGCGCAAAAAGAGAAACGAGGCGAGCTGCCCAAAGATCGTAGTGTACGCAAGCTGGAAGACTGCAGTGCATAGGATACGGCGGGTCGGAGGGGGAGGGCAATAAGACAAAGGGAAAAATGTGGTAAACGGGTCAGCGAGTTAGACGCGGTAAGTGGTCGAGGAAAAGGACGTACGGCTTGTGAAGATGGCGCGCTTAGCCGCTGCCGCGGTCCGCCCGTACCGGTGGAACGTCTCCAACCCATGGTGGATGTGCGCTGACAGGCTTCAGTCGCAGCATCTTATAGACAGTAGAAAGCATTTACCGAGCCCAAACGTGAGCGGCGCAAAGCCGATCATCGCGCCCCGGCTGATGCCCGCCATGTGCCACACCGCAAGCACGCACGCGCGAAATACGACCTCCTCGGTGAGCGGCGCGAGTGCGTAGTTCCGCACGCCCTGCATGCTGCAGAACCGGTCGATGACATGAGCGCGCCACCGCCAGTGCCGCTGCAGAGGCAGCTCACGGCTCAGCGCACTAGCAAATAGCGGCCCGAGGAAGAGCGCCGGCACGACGAGGTGCGCGCGCACGCTGTCGAAAGAGGGCGAGAGGCCAAGCCGAAGAAGCGTCGCGTCAAATGTGGTGTCGAGAAACTGCGCATTCGTCAGTGTCACTGTCTGCGTGGGTGCGCGCAGGCAGGAACTCACGTGGGTGTCGTAGCCGACACGGGCGAAGAGCAGAACGAAGATGCCGACGCAGCACGCGAAGGTGGCGAGGCTCACAGCAACGAGACGCGCCCGTATTATCTCTGGGTCGTCCCGCGTGCCCTTGACACCGCCGCCCTTCGGCGGAGTGAAAGACGCGCGTGCCCTTTGAGAAAGATAGAGTACGCCAACGTAGGTGGTGCCAAAGAGCAATGAAATGATCTGGGCAGTAGCGGGGCTGAAGAGAGGATCACGGTAAAGTAGCCAGTACGTTGAACTTGGTGGCGCTGCGTACTCCATCTGTGTAGTATTGGAGGTAGGCCCGCGGTTTGTGTCTTCTACACGAATATTAATGTTGGAAGGAGGTGTGATGTGGCTTTAAGGGTTCTGCGAGGAGTGGCTTTTTGATGGTTGCTTTCAGGGACGCACAATTGTTGGTGGTCTGAAGAATAGAATAAAAGAGAGTGAGCGCTAAACACAAGCAAAACAAGGGGAATTGAAGGGGAACAGAACAATAAATGGAATTCAGAAATTTCGGAGCGCGTATTAACGTGCAACACGTGATGAATTTAGGGTATGTCTTTCTGATTTCCCCCTATTTCAATTTGGCATCACTCGATTAGTCAATTCGAAGGTGCACGGTTGTTGTATTAATTTATCTCGCGCCTCTCAATACGAGTAATGATCTATCTTGATCAAACTTGGACACATACTAGAGGGACGTGTTTTTTAGGAACAAAATATTCAATTGACAACATAGTATTAGTACAAGTAAGTCAGAAGAAAGTTTGGTAACCACGTTTGGCTGAATTTACAAAATTAGGAGGTGACTCAGGGCTGGGTCAAGACTGGGTGACATTTATTTGAAGGCTTTTTGGTCTTATGCATAGCATGAACGAACACTTTTCTGTCAAATAGTAAGTCATAAGTAATTTCTTAGTAAGA
This sequence comes from Hypholoma sublateritium FD-334 SS-4, assembly GCA_000827495.1. Taxonomy (NCBI): domain Eukaryota; kingdom Fungi; phylum Basidiomycota; class Agaricomycetes; order Agaricales; family Strophariaceae; genus Hypholoma; species Hypholoma sublateritium. The sequence goes on along the minus strand of KN817639.1, from coordinate 10,709 downwards.
TCCAATAGATTATATCCAGAATATTGTGCCTCACAAATTCTCAGCTGGAATCCTCCAGTACTCACTGAGTGAAAACCCTTATGAACAGCAGTTTTCTATGCAATGATTTATCTGACATGGACCATGAAGAAATTATTATTATCTATGTGCTTTTTATGAGGGGAACTATTTGGTATAAAGACATGTAAATGAGTAAAGGCCACTCAAATTGAGGTATTCCATTTATCTGGTCCTACACTCAATGAAACAAAATCTTATTCTGCTCTCCAGAAGTGGCTGACCCCAAGCTGAACCATCCTTCATTGAATAATGATACTACTAAAAGCAGGAGGTGAGGATGAGTGTAAAAAGCAGAGCACTATAAACAAGTCCTGAAATTTGCTTGGCAATTTATCCACCTACAGGTCAACTACAAGTGAACACTTGCGGCCTTTTTGCAGGCATCATGATGTTTTGCATTCTATTTTTACATTCACATCGCTGACTTCTGATGTGAACAGATATCATTCAAAAATAAATCGAAAAGATGGATATCATAACTCAACGCACTCTTAGGCCTCGCTCCTCCTAGCTCGCTCAATCTCGGCTGCGAGGTACTACTTCAAGAAAACTACTAACCCTTCCGGTCACAATGAAGCATCAAAAGGAAGCCTTCTTTCTCGCTTTACTATTTATCGAACACATCTCCTGCACGTTTTCGGTGTAGAATCTTCTTCCACGTCGACCAATATACACGACGGGCAACCTCAGCCAATGCGGCGTTATCCTAGCGTCATCGCTATTTATAGTGCGCGGATATTAAGCGGCCAGCCGACGAGATAAAAATATCCCCTGCAGCTTCCTGCTACGAAACATTATTCTACCCGTTCGCCGCAATGTGCCGCCATGCTGCTCGCGCCACATTATAATCGCTAGGAGAGCATTATACATACGCTCATGGAATTTATACTGCCACGACCACTAGGTATCGTTGATCGTACCGTATAGCATAGAATTGTTTTTTTATGCAAGTCCTACATTTTCCTGTGCCGGAATTGGATACGCGTAGGGTTGCCGGACAGTGGACGCTCCACAAAATGTAGTCCGTCAATTTTCAACTAGAAGCATTTCTTTGTATTTTAGTACAAGTTGACCTCGGCTTGAAACTCTGCAAGTTCATGCAGCATGTGTAACTGCGTTTCTCGTTGGCTCTTGGGCTGGTCGACACTGTGCTGGAGCCTGGCACGTTTAACCCTCCAGGTACCAGCGATCTCTGTAACGCGCAGAATTGAGGTGATTTCTTTTCATTGCGGCATCTTTCGGCCCCTGCCAATGGGGGCATCCGTGATCGTCGCTGCGCGGCCGGTCGCGAGCCGTACACCAAAAATCAAAGCGACTTGCTCGTTGGATCAACATTCTTCCTATCCTTGTCCTATCCCATCCTTTGCTCTCTGTCCACGCAGAAATGCTGCGAGTATCCCAACGTTTAAATTTCGCAGCCAAATGCAGCTGTTTTCAAGCGGCCCGAATTCTTCTAACCCATATTCCGCCAACAGAGGTTCGCAAAGCCCACGCCCAGGAGCCTGGCCTCTCCATTCCAAAAATACACCGCATAACATAAAACACCTATAAATAGCCCTCTTGTCCTCCTGGAGTTTTCGGCACACAGCATGCCGTTCTTCATATCCCCATGCGCAGACCCATATAAACTGCCCGTGGCTTTTTCTGTTCCTCCCCTTTTCCTTTTCTCCGGATCCGACATCACGCTCTCTCAAACTCTCCCGTCCCAGTACGCTTGATTTAGGACATGGCACCTTCCACGGCCACACGCGCACTGTTTAGCCTTACGCTGGGTGCGCTTTGTGTATCGCGCGCTGCTGCGCAGGACCACTCGTCGGAGGCGAGCGAGGCGGGCATTGCGAGTGAGTGCTTGCTGTTCAACTTCATTCTGGCTGTCGGTCTTAGTGGCTGAGGAGCGTTACTGTCCAATGGGTCGTGGTCGGGGTCTCAGGCGGCGCGGGTCTATGTCTGTGTCACGGCGCTGGCGCTGCTGGTACTGGTACTGCTTGCACCGGTGGTGGAGCGGGCACGCGGTGCACCACCCGAGATCAACAGTTCCAGCTTCAACAAGTTTTCTATTTATATCTCACTGGCGCGTGGGGGTGATAGCAGCGCCGTAGATCGCTAGCGAATGCGGGCCTTAGACATCTCCAATTTTCCTTCTCTTCGACTTCGCGATGACATGCTGACAGGGTCCCGCGCCTCCAGATACCACGCTCGAATGCACGCCGTACGGCTATCAGCCGGTAACGAACGCGATCGTTCAATTCCCGCCCATCTGGGAGATCGCCACCATCGTCGACAACGACGCGACTGCCGCAGCAAAGTGGGCGTCCATCCAGCCAAACGTACCGGATATCGCGCCGAAGGTGCGTCGGGCTGTTAATGATATCTTCGCCCAGGCTCAGGCTAATGAACGGGGCGGCAGAATATCTCGCTGAACATCACGGCCGCGGTGGGCGGTGCGGACTACTCCCACACGGACCCGGACTGCTGGTGGTCGTTCGCCAAGTGTACGACGCCGAAGCTGTCGGGACTGGTTGCTGATATCTCGTCGGTGCCTGAGGTGCGTTTTACGCTTCTCTCTGTGTGGGAGGTTGCATATATGCTCACTCGCGTCCTTGGAATGGCAGCCCAACACGCTGGGCTATGGTTTCGACGACGGCCCGAACTGCGGGCATAATGTGTTTTACGACTTCCTTACCGCGCAGAACCAGAAAGCGAGTGCGTACTATTTTTTCTTGCTAACCGGTTGGCTGCGAGACGTAAGCTGATGCGATGTTCTAGCCATGTACTACATTGGCAGTAATGTGATGAACTTCCCGCTGGAGGCCCAGCGCGCAATTGTTGATGGTGCGTGTGAGGGAGGCAGCGGTGTGTGTATGTATACTAAATTTGTATTTTCTATCAGGCCACGAGATCTGTGCTCGTAAGTGTTATCCGCATGTTCAGTGTATGTTCCCCGCTGATGCCATGATTGTGTAGACACCTGGTCGCACAAGTACAGTTAGTATCTGATTGGTGTCCCTCCCATGAACTCGACTCATCCATGCCCGCGCATAGTGACCTCGCTCGACAGCGAAAGCGCATTTGCCGAGCTTTACTACAGTGAGTCATGTCCCTACTGCCCATGGTCGGAACTGATCTATCCCACAGGTGTACGTAGGCTCAACTCGAAACGTCCTTTCCATCCCAGGACCACACACTCATGGCCTAATTATAACAGATGCAAGCCATCAAACTCGTCACCGGCGTCACGCCCACTTGTTGGCGGGTGAGCACCTAGCGCGGCACGCCTTCCTGTGTCTGGCTTACTGACCTGCGCACAGCCCCCATATGGTGACGTTGACGATCGCATTCGCAGCATCGCGCACGGGCTCGGGCTCATCACGATCATCTGGACCTATGACTCGAACGACTGGCAATTCGGGTCGAACCCCAACATCACAATCGCGGACGTGGACGCTAATTACCAAAACCTGATCAACAACGCGACAAACGGGACGTTTGCGACGGTGCGTATTGCATGTGCAAGCGCCTGCCCATGCAACGGGTGCGGTGTACGCTTTTGTGCTGAGTGCTGATTTGGGATGTGTGCAGGAGGGGACAATCATCCTCACACACGAGCTGAATAACTTCACGATGACAGAGGCGATCAAGTTCTACCCAATGCTCAAGACCGCGTTCACCCATATCACACCTGTCGGCGTCGCGCTTAACATCACGAGCCCGTACCTCGAACAGGAATACGCGTTGCCATCCTTCGCACAGTGTACGCCTATCTCCTTTGTCCCTTCTCTAACCTACTGACTTCACACGGCACGTCAGACATCGCGGGCACAACGACGACCGGCGCGAACACGATCAACGCGAACGACACTGTCATCCCCACACTCGTTGCTGGCTCAACGCCGAGCATCACCGCCGGTGCGACCGGCGACGCGGCGGGCGTGTCGGGCAGCACCACCGGCAGCGCAAGCAGCTCGTCGGCGACGACGGGCACTACCTCGAGCGCGAGCCACGCGGTGTTGCACGCGGGTGCACTGGCGCTCGTGGCGGGCGTCGCGGGCGCGTTGGCGGTGGGGCTGTAAGCGCCGGCGTGGTGTGCGTCATTGCGCTGCTGCGTTGGTGTTCCGCTGATAAAAAGGACATGCTCACGACCTGCATGACTCGTTTGCAGTCAGGCGTTTACTGTTTGCTTGTGTGCCCGGCTGATGGACGTTCGGACACTTGTTTATAACCATATCCAACGTGCTACATATGATATACCCGATGGCGGGCCCCGGATGGCCATTTTATACTAATAGTCGGTGCTGGCGTTGACATCGAGCCTGTGTCTATGCTTGGTGTACTTTGCTGAACGATGATTTATATTTTGTGCTTGATATATTCGCTTTGCTATTACTGGGCAATTACGAGCTTGGGCGCTTGATAAATATAATTTTCGTGTTGCATCTATGTATGTAGGCCCGGGGCACCAGTCTTCTGACTGTAATGCCCTTCGGACCCCGTTTGAGAGCATCCCAACATGTCGGCATACCGTTACGCGCATGCATCCGAAAAGAGAACACAAGCCGCGCGGCTGGCAATTGCGTCTTTGCTATCAACTCACCACCCTCGGAGTCGCTATTACTCTGATGTTTCTTGACCAAGATACTCTTTCTCTAATTTTTATAGCTGCTTATGATGATGCTCCAAATTTTGCGACCACCTCATCGCTGAGGTCGGTCAACTCGTTATGGATGGCCCTTGCTGACAACACACCTCACCTCTGGACCAAGCTGCTTTTCAACGAACAATCTCATTTCGCCAACGTGGATCGCGCGCGTTTGCATACCCATAATTCCAAAAACTATCCCCTCGACGTGAATATTTCATTGCCTCAAACTGATATCCTCAGCACGGAGAATGCGCAGACGATAATTGCACTCCTCGGCGAACATGTCCATAGATTCCGCTCTTTCGATATCCACGCGACCGCACACGAAGGCATAGAGGCGCTCGTGGCCATCGGGGACCAGTGCGCAGCCTCTATCCTCGAGGAACTCATTATCACGGTGGATGCCTGCACAGACGACTACGATAGCATCAGCAAATTCAGTTTTTTCCCATACTATGTCATAGTGATGGGCTAAAAATAATAGCGACTGATATCTCCACGAAGCTCTAGATTGATGTACAGTGCGAGTCATGACATCTCCATCACATGGTTTTCGGTGGGAAGAAAATTTTTGTAGATTTTTTGTGATTTTATTTGGAAGGAAACCCACCAAAATAATGCGATTTCCGTCGTCTTCTCATTTTTTCCCACGGTGTTTCACTTTTTGGGCCCTTCAAGAAGAAAAAACAGGCTCCGAATCAATATTTATCGAAGAGAAAATGTCAATGAAAGGTAGAAATGATGCTAATTAGCACCCTGATTGAAATTTACATGTTTTCTTCCCGATTGGGCAGCATCTCGTAGGATATAGTGATGTGACCGTAACTGTGACATGCCATATATGGAAGGTGTGGACGTAGGGTTAGGGTCTTGTTTCACTTTTGAGGGCCGAAATCAGATCAAATTTTTGAAAACTTGTCGGATCGGGCTGAAATTCACACCAAAGGTAGCCCTCGCCTATCTGAGCTCATTTCTGGTGTTTTTAGGAAATTTCGGGTGACAAGAAAAATTTAGTTCCAAAAGTGGTATTTTTGTTTGTTTACTGATGGATCAGTGGATGCGAAGTGATGACTCGCACTGTACCACGGTATTTCGGCGTAAAATATAGTCGCACTTGAGTGTATCATCTATTTTAGTGTACTTTGGGGAGCAACAGGGCCACTATATAGTGCCTATAGGGTTATATGGTTGCTATGTAGTCTATATACACTGTATGGCAGTTATACTGTGCAGAAAGTATTTCACTTTTCACGCACGTTTATTTGTGTATGTGCACACATATTCATGTATGCGCGCACATGAAAGTTGGCGCACAAGTTGTGTGCATGCAGAAAATATGTTTTACACGCATCTGCTCAAGTTCCACATGCATTGCTCTGAAAATATGCACACACCCCAAGAGTTTGAATGCAGTTCCGCACAAAAATCACTTGTGTTTTCATGACAGTAAGGACTTGGTAAGGACTGACGAAAGATAAAATTCAATACTTTGGCTTTGTTTGTCACAGCCATCTGAACGGCATCTGAGATCGACCTTCGGCATGCGATGTGAGCTACACCATTGCTCCAGCCAGCGCCGGTTGTCGACATTGCCGACAGCACTCACCCTGCCCAAAAAAATACCAGAGCTGATGCTGATACTCAAAGTGCCTGCCTGATCCGTGGAGTCTGATTCTGGGAGGGCGGTACGCGAGGGATGCTGCTAAGCACCGGGAATCAAGAATTGGGATTATCCTTTCCTCTCATTCTATCCACCCTGGAGTCCAAATTGATGCAGATGCATAGTTGTAGAGCAGAAGCACAGAAAGAGGTATGAAAATGTCGGAGTGGATCCGAAGGTGGTCCGCGGGACGAGGAATGGGTGAAGGACTGAAAGGAGCGGCAGTCCTGCCGAAACTAGCCGAATGATGGCCTGATTAAAGGCTCTGCCAAACAAGCCCATTCAGATCGGCGTGCGCGTGCAGTATTTTCTTGACGTGTGCCTTGCGTGTGCACAATTTTTTGGCCAGAACGCCGCGCTTGCGCAGAGGAAGCTGATGAGCTAGAAATGCGCGCACGACAATTGAACACTCCATCAATGTGTTCTGAAACTTCTGAAAAGTTAGAAAATGGTGCGATATCCAGTCAAAAACGGTGCTATGTGCGTGAAATGTCCGGATTTTAGCAAGGTGCGTAGATAATTTATTATTGCACAGTATAACTGCCATAACACTGACAAAATTGCTATTATGCGCTATGTGGACGTATGTGACTGCTATATCCACTATTAGTCTCTTATTGGCTTATATCGCACGCAATAGTTT
>KN817638.1:40574-110833 GCA_000827495.1 Hypholoma sublateritium FD-334 SS-4 | reverse complement strand
CCTTCACTTTTAGTCTTGGGGAACTGTATAAGGGCTTTCTTGACATCTTCCTGTGGTAAATATTAGTTATAATCTATGCTGAAGATTCAAATCACGCACCAAAAGGCTGTAAAATGCGTCGTGCTGGTCCGAGTACGCTGTTTCATGTCCTTCGTATAGTTGCATTGCCCAGCGTTCCCAATCAGCGGACATTGTGCGTGCACTTTCCAGAGTTTCTGCCATTTTGCGGTTTGTGGCGGATAGTGTGCGGGGATGGCGGTGAACGAATTTGTGACGAGACGGATCACAGTGGACTTGGAGTTTTTTCTTTGTCCAAATATGCCAACGGGGCACGTGATTGACGCCGGCTTTGCACGTATTTCTTGATTTTCTAAATTGTCTGTTACAAATCGACATCATTTTAAATCACTCACAGTTCCTGCACAGAAAAATGAAGCCTACCCGGATGGTATAACACCTTCCAGTGTGGCCGGATATTGTCGGCTTCGCATTCCGGCGACAACATACTGGCAAAACGCCGCCTCTCATGCTCTGAGCGGTTCAGATCTCTATGCAGACAAGTCCGTGCGAGTTTCATCGGAGCCGGTTATCATTAATGACCACAAGTCCGCGCGGGATCCGCGGCGCCGCTTGTCCGCAGCTCTATACTATGTTCGTCGATGATGAGTCCGTAGGGAATTCACCGGCACCGATGTGTCCGGAGGGGCTTCCCCAGCAGGGATCGCCTGCAAGGAGTGGCGCCGCTCGTTATCAGAGTTCCGGCGCCAACGGCTTTCGTTCGGGCCTAGCTCGGAGCATCGACTCGATGGTTCCGAGTCGGAGTTTAAAATCAGCGGATAGTCAAGTTGCAGTTCGACGCAAGTTCGACGTTAAATAATAATCTACAGTTTCAACTTCTGCTCAACAGTCTGCTGGCCGTAAGGCCTGGTATCCCACCGGCTACTGTTTGGGACTTCCCAGGGCTTAGCACTGTTTCAGCATGGCTCCGGGTCCATCTAAGGAACGCAGAATGCAGCCTACAGTGAAGACAGGGATGGGGGAGCATTTTTCTAGTCCGCCTAAGAAGCGCAATACCAAAAGGAAGACACAAACTCTCGCATTTAGTACTTTCGATCCCGCCGCAAAGAGGAGAAAACTTCAAGCGACACTGAATTCCTTCGCAGAAGGTAGCTCGGTAGCTTCGAGCCTTTCCCTTCCAACGAAACAGTCCGAAACCGAACCTCAAGAACAGATAGGGCCAATAACTACGGAATGGTTGGTGGGGGAGGATCAGTCGGTCAATAAAAGTGACTATCTGTTTCCAGAACTCGAAGATACCGCCTGGAGCACAGCGACTGTGGAGAGAACGGAAAGACGCACTGCTCCCAACCAATCAGCCCATAACCTGCATTCAAAATGGACCCAGCTTATCCCTTCCTTGGTTGACGATTATCTAGAATATGCAAAACTTACGATTGGAAAAACGGAAAGTATTGCTCCATCTGACTTGAAAGGCCGATGTCTTCACCCACTTTCGTGTCAGTACAAATCTCGCAAAATTACTTGTCTCTATTTTGATCGTAAGTATCCGAGTGCTTGGTGCATTTACGATACATCTGACCTGCTATTTTTTCAACCAGACTTCAAGAATATTACTGTGACGTCCTGCAGCTGCGACGCAAAAAATCAAATCCTCGTGCGGAATGGTCTGTTTCCTACATCTCCATCACAAACTCGGTTTTCAGTATCAATCGCCTTGCTGGATTTTTATGCAGCCCTCTTTGAGAGAACATGTGATGCCGTCAACGCCTTAGCCACTGCGCTCAACAATGTTTATATAAGACGTGGGTTCATTCTTGTGAACAAACAGGCAAGGATAAACTACCTCTTTTTGAGCAATGTTACAATACTTATTCATTGAATTTATATAGAATGAAAGATATAAAGATCCATTCCGTCGGAGCTTGGGATACGCTATTCAGTGGTTTGATATCTTGAGAGTGGAAATTGAAAATAGAGTTCAAATCTCATTGAACACCGCGGACGAAGTGCTGACTGCCGAGAAGGTTGGTTAGCCATATTGACCCAGAAGGCAATTCTAATCCTAGTAAAACTCTAGCTTAAACGTCAGAAACCTGCCGCGGAAAGGGAAAGGGAGCCAAACCTAACACCCATTTCAAACCGCGAGGAATGCAGCCAAGAACTTAGGAGACTTTGTCCGGCATGTTTCGGAGGGGAAGTATTTGGGACAACATTTTTGAAGTGAGTAGCCACTGGATCTACAGAGTGGATCCTGTAAATCAAATGACTATTTTCAGTGGGGGAGATTTTCAAATATGTACGGACGGAAACTTCCACCACAAAAGGCTCAAGTCAGCAGGAGAGAGCATTCCTTTCCACTCACCAACCCATATTATTCCAAAAGAATTCGTTGATCATATAGGAGACCTCATAGTTGATGCTCGCAAAAAACTACCGAAGAAAAGAGCATCTCAGGTACCAGATGAAGCCATCGATGAATGCGAGGAATCATATGAAGCAGCTGATGGCGACAAAAAAAATAATCAAACCAAAAATCGCTATAGTGATATGGGTTGGATGTCATTGATATGCCGCCATGATATTCCCTTGTTATTTGCAAACATCGACACACCAGGAGAGCAACAAAAATATTCCGTAGCTCTGATAATATGGTTTTCAAAGCTGGTTCCTTCGCATTCAACAATAACAGTGCTTTATGATATTGGATGTGTCTTAGATAGAAGTGTCCAAATGGTGAGCCAGTCCATTCCGATGAAAATACACTAAATTCATTGCTTCAATATACCTTCATTAGTACGACATTCTACCAAAAAACCTCCAGGGGAGAGTAAAGTTTGTAACCACTGCAATGCATGCGTATGGGCATCAATGGTCTTGCCAACTTTCTTATAATCCTAGGCTATGTGAAGGGCTAGGACTGACAGATGGAGAAGGGGCTGAAAGGACATGGTCACGTCTCAGAATCTTAATTGCAATTGTCCGCACCTCATCGGTATGTACAGATATAATTACTGATTATATTTCAGAGGCTCATGTTGCATTAGCATGCTAGGAGACTCTGGCTAACGGACCGCCAGCTTACAGCAATAGCCATTTCCCATAGAGAGGACCTCGGAGATTGGATTAAGAGGCGTATGCAAAAAGGAATCAACGAAAAGGAAGAACAAGCCAATAAATCACTGGAACAGTGCAACATGACTATGACGCAGCTCGAAGAGCAGTGGAACCTTCAAAAAGCGGCACAACAGTCTGCACCAACCCGTAAGTTTATTTGTTTAACTATCTAGATGGCCGATTTCTTTTTGATCAAACCTCTAGACGCTCCCGCGCGCCTCAAGAAAGAGTTAAATTCAGTTCTTACACTTCAAAGTGAGCTAGATGCTGTGGAAAAAGCGATACAAATAGCATGTGACACATTGGAGAAAACTCCTGTTTCTCCGAGTCCTCGTGGCAATTTACCCGCCATTCTTGAAGACTTGACCTTGACGCACACGCTACTGTCAGATAAGGTAGACAAATTATACGCCTCACTGAGGATTCCAGAAACATACCCATCATTGGATGGAATGAATTTCGAATTTGTCCAAGCTCTTCTACAAGCCCGCGACCTGAAGACCAATATTCGTAAACGCGCAAATGAAAGCTTCTTCGAGTACGATCGGTTGGATCAGGCAGTAGGAGGTAAAGCAAATCCACTTGGTAAGTTTTCAAATCATATAATCATAATATGCGCATCTGACAAGCTGCAGGTACAAAGCTCCATCAACACACACGAAAAGCGATCTCCAAAAGGGCTCCTGCGCTGTTGAGAACAATCCGAAAATACAATAGTTGTTGCGAAACGATGGAACGCGTCTACGATCCTGAGTCAAATTTGCCTCTTCCTATGCCTCTTCCCACCAAATTGGATGATCTACGCCAAGATCCATCTCTTCTTGAAGATGTTTGCATTGAACCTTCCAACGAAAAACCACAGCCATGGCTAGTAGACGAAAAAGTTCGCCTTGGCATTCATGCAATGCTCAAAATCAAACGTTGTCGCGAAGAAAAACGAAGGCTCCTCACCGAGGCAAGAAATATGTGTAGCTGGTTTGGCCGCGAAATTGGAAATGTCGAGCTTGCTCTGTGCTCTCCTGAAAGTAAGTTTGCTTGTGTTTAATATAGTGAGAATACGAAGATCTAACAGAATATATTTAGATATCAAAATATCCGTACAGCTTGCACAATACAGAGAAGAACTTTTGAACATCAAAAACCGCTGGGTCAAATCTTTGTCACCAAAGGCTGTGTACAACCTTCACTGTGACGTCATTGCGGCAAAAGAAATGGCTGAATCGCTCCAAGGCACGGAAAACAGACTGCATTATCCAAAGTGGATTACACTGTCAATTTCTTCAGACCATGAATTGGATTCTAAAATGCAAACTCAACAAATTATACCATCGCCTACTGAACAATTTGACGAGGAAAATTTGCCATATGAAAATTTTGACGACGACAACATATTTTCAGAGCATTCGGCGGAGGATGTGCTGCTTACCGATGCTTTCCAACAATATATCGCTATTACCGATGAAGAAGATGATGATGAAGTGAGAGATACCCCGGCGTCAGAATATCAAACAAAGCATATAACAATAGATAGAGGACACCTAGTACGCATTTTTCTCTCAATGTTCGATGTTGACTAACACATATTCCAGCCAGAAAAAGGCTTACTGAAAGACAAAAGTTTACGGAAATTTCTCCGGAGCTTTACCTTTTCTCCTCCTTCCGCCGACCCCCAGGCCACGCAATCAGTGGGAATCCATTATATTGAAGCCAGAGACCTTGAACGTCTGGATTCTGCGTCTGGAATGCTTAATGATGTCTGTATAAATGCTTCCATCACGCTATTACAGGACATATTCAGCAAGGAAGAGCGGTACTTTTCATCAACCAGTGCCTGCACAATTTTCTCCACCTATGATCTTCCTCGAATCCACAACAACACTACTGATGAGCACCTTTGGCGTAACATGAGGCGCCTTCAGTACTGGAAAAAGAAAATATGGATAATTCCTATTCATCTTCCACTTGACGTCCATTGGGTCCTGGCGGTTGTGTATTTAGAATCTGGTACAATTCGTCTTTTTGATAGCCTTGGGGAAAGCCAATGCTGGGACATCATTACAAAGGTGAGTTAGATTGTACCTCACAATGATTTGACTATATAATCATCTTCTAGGATCTTCTTGTGTTGATCGAAAGACTTATTCTTGTTGCAGGTGCTCAGGGGCATGTAATGGAAAGCTCTCAAAGATGGGTCGCTCAGTCGGCGGTGGTACTTACCCTACATTCAACTCTTTGATTCGTCACGCTAACAACGGGCTCACAGGTAAAGCCCGTCCAAACAAATAGCTATGATTGTGGGCTTTGGGTTCTTTCGTGGATCGCGGCGATCCTCAGAGGATACGATACTCACAGTGAAGAAGTCTGGACGGAAATGAGCATGCCGGAATGGAGGAAGTTCCTCGTAACAGTTTTTCGAAGCTATCTTTGTAGGCGTACTTCACCTTGAGAGCGAACAAAAAGGTGTAGATTACCCATCCTAAAAATTTGATGTCCGATAACTCGACATGTCGGAAGAATCAAGTTACTACATTTCCTAGGAAGAATCAGGTTACTGAGAGAGCGATCACGCAGATGTGAAGAGGACCGTGCTCTGGTTTCTATGGACAAAGACGACGTACAACGGTAAAAGGTAAACTAAGGAGTGAACCGTGAAGAATCAGGTTACTCAAACACCAAGCAGGATAAGACAAAAAAAATGCATTATTGACTCGGTATTGACAGAGAAATAGTAACACAAATATTGCTAAAGCACATGGGACAGAAACCCTCGAGAGTATCGTAGTACCGTTGCGACACATGCGCGCCCTGGCGCACCCCAGAGTCGGCTCACAGCGCAACATCAAACACAGGTAGCATGTTCCATTTCAACTGCTGTCCCAGCGGGATGAAACGTGGCGGCGTCCAGCATTTGCATACGCAAGATGCGGCGGACGCAGACTGTACGTGTGGCACTGCATTTGCAGCAACGCCGTATACGAGTCCGGCGCAGGTACACCCCGCGCAGCTGCGGCGCCGGCACAAGCGCGGGGCCAGATGCGGTAAGCGGCGGCACGGGTGACGGTGCTGGGTAACGCTGGATGATGAGCGCGGCTGCGGCGTGGCGTGCTACGGAGAGGGCGGCGGCGTGCCTGCTGTGTCTGCCACGCCCGGCAGTTCTTTCCTTGCTACGTTTTCTACCTCCACTGGCTTCGCCGCCGGTCGTCGTTCGCGGGCATTGCGGCCACGTGCGGTTCATCGCCGGGTCGTTCGCATTTCTCGCCCACCTCATAGGTGTGCTTGCCATCCTTCATCGTCGTCGCGACGCTGTCGGACTCGGCGTCAGCGGCGCCAGTGGTTCTGACGAGTCCTTGAGGTAGAAACCGGTCCTTGTGGGCGGGGCACCTGCGGCCGAGGAATACGGTCAGTCTCGACGCTCTGTGCTAGGCGGCGGATAAATGAACTCCTTCTGCAGGTAAGAGACGACGGCGGTAGCGACAACAACGGTCGTAGCATCTATGTTCCCTACACACAATGACATCGGTCACGGTCAGGAGTGATGTGCCATTAGCAGGATCGATTCGGAAATTTAACCATATTTAGGGCAGGTTGAAAGCACTGCGGCCCCAGGTCGACGTTCAAATTCAAAGCGAGTGGGTTCATTTTCTGTATAAGTATGTACCCGCCGCTAACGTCGCGCAGTCTTGAATACCGCCCTACCCACATTCAAGACCACACTGCCCGTGCCGCCCTTATCGACTGCTGTGAAGCCCGACAACCCACTTCCACCAGCGTACCTTCCACCACATACCAGCAGATGTACTAGTACAACCATGAGTATACCAAAGACGCGAGAAGGGCCCTGCTCCTATACCACCCCGAGAGCCTACTCCTCAGCCACCTGGTGCCACTCCCAGGCGCCTGCGCGAGCATTGTCTCCTTGTTACTCATCCCGAGGTCATCTATGAACGACGTGCAGATGCCTTCGCGAGTATCGGCTCAATCGGGCGCTCCCGATTGCCTCAGAATGACGACCAGACGCTTCACCCACCCCCTGACCATGAAAGAATAACGCCCAGGCTCCCGCGCTGGCGCTTTGGCTGTCTCATCCAGACCTTGCCTCAGGCGTCCGTGCGGGTACAGATACCCGACGCGACCCAAAAGCGCGCTGCTTACCACGCCCGCATCGCCGCCCGCGAGCGCTCGACGATCTGGCCAAAAATAAACCCTCGTCATTCTGCGTGCGGATGGTAGCGGTAGGCTCTCGCCTGCTGCGATGATTTTCTTGTCGTCTGCGTCACCCGCACCGTTGGCGCCGTCTCGTCCCATTCGCTAACCGCCGCCTCCTCGCGGCGTTATCGAGATTCGACTCACACAGCGACTTGGACTTGGAACCAGAAGTGCGGTGGCGAGGACGCAGGCTCAGGCACACTTATGCGCACCACCCGACGGTCTATGCACGTTCGGAAGACGATTACACGCAGGCCGCGCCGCCACCTCTACCATCACCATCCATACTTGCGCTTACCCCATCCACGACTCTCCCACATCGGTATGGAAAACTGAATTTCGCGGCCCCCCTGTGCGCTATGATGGTCGTCATTCGCCTCGCCTGCCATCATTACTGACTTTTTGCGAGCAACCATATGTATGGCATCAGAGCTGCAGGGTTCGAGGCATGATAGTCCCCGTGAACATGGGGAGCCGCAGCACAAAAGAAGAAGATTATTATAAGCATCATCGACGTCACGACAATTGTACATCCTTCGTTGTCCTAGGAGTTGTCGTTGTCAAATAGTAGTCATTTATATATGCAGCTCATTCGTACCAATGCTCGGATCTGGCGTTCAACTGATACACTTGACATTCATGACTAAGCAAGCTTGTCATCCTCGCTGAGTCAGCAGTATTCATCCACTTCGATTGACGCCGTTTCCCCCCCAAAATGCTCACCGATACTTTGAGGGGGAGGTATTTCTTTGTAGTGTCAACATGCTCGCCTCAACAAAAAGTCGAGAGGGAGTACATCACTTTATTTCTCATAAACTCCGCGATGTCCTCGCCGAAGGGCATCATAGTGCGGCCGACCCGCGCGCCCGAGCTTCGACACTTCTCCAGGTTGTATATCTGCATCTCCTTCGTGAACTCCGTGTGCGGGGGAGTCATATTGATACCCCACGCAAGTGGTCTCCTTCTCGATCGCCATGTTGCACAAGAAGCGCGCGGTCTTGGCGCTCCCCTTCTACGAGTGCATGAAGACAAGGGGTGGACATTTCCCAGACTCAGGATCAACTAAACTTGCGCGGACGGTGTGATGGTGACCTTGGATCCAGGAGATGCGCGGCGGGGTGAGATAGCGCCCGTGCAAACATTAAAGCCCGCGGAGGGGCCTTGCCAGCCCAGCAGCGGTGGTGGGTGCTATTCACCGTTCATGCAAGCATCGGGGCGGCAGTGTCGAGGTATCTCGCGGCGGCACGGAGCGGTAAGGCGGTCTTCTGTGGCTGAAGGGCTGAGAGGTGACTCGGAACGGCGCGGGCAATGAGGATAAGCACGAGCCCAACCATGAACATTCGTGCGGCGTCGTAGCGGCGGTGCTGGATGTTGCGGGGGACAAGCAGCGCTACCGGCATTATACAACAGTGTCCGCGCGGGGCGCCGTGGTGGCCTTGTCGGGTGCAGACAGGGCGCCTGGAACGGCGCCTGCGCGAACTTTGATGCCCAGTATAAGTTGGAGGTACGGCAGGGCATTGAAAAGAGCACGCACGAGCATCGTAGCCGTTGCGCCGTCGTTGGATGTTGAAAGCGCTCGGAAGACATTGCAGCTCGCGCAGGCGTGCTACAACATAATAGAGCCCTAGAGGGATGTCGACGTGTATGAGGTGCGTATGCGGGGCTGTGTACAAGTACAAGGGAAGTGCTCACGCGTGTCCTTGGTAGAGCAACGAGGCTTTCGCGTCGCAGTTCGCGTACTGTGTCGAGCAGCTGGGCGTGCCCATCGCGAAGATAAATCCCAAGTAAGCATGAATAATTATCACCCGCACCGACAAACGGCGGCCTAGCGAGCATTGTGGCTCGCGTAGGCACTGTGGCGGCGTTATTAGCTGCTTGAAGGGTGAGGCGGTTTGGAATTGACGGACACGCAAGCATCGATGTTGGCGTGGGGGCCTCGGTGCCGTCGTTAGGTGCGGCAGGCTGCTCGTGCAGACGCCATACTACCGGCGGTAATATTGGGTCTAGAGCAGCAGCAGATAACGGTGCCCGCGCAAGCTTTGCAGCTCTCACAGGCGGCGCGGCGGCCTCTGTAATAGCCGCGCGCCAGGGGAAGGCGGCGCCGGCGGCAGAGGCAGATCTCTCGAGCAGCGGCGATGGAGTGGGCTGCGGGTGCCCCGGGTGCTGATGGCGACRGCGCCTGCTCTCCGTGGACAGCGACGGTGCAGATAGCGAGCGCCCGGCTGTGTGCGTGATACCGTGGGTGGCGGTCCTGGCGGGCGGGATGGTGCGCAAGGGCAGCGGGAGGCGGGACGCACTTTTGGGTAGCGTCCGGTGGGGTCAGCGGGGTGGGGGAATGGCAGACGGCCGGCAGTGCTTACCTTGTGCTTGCCCTCAGCGCCCTTTGTCTCCACGCGCTGCCTTTTCTGTGCCCGCCGCCGTTGTCGTCGCGCCGTCGTCGTTACGCTGGCGTCGTCCCCTGGTTGTGCCCAGGAATGCGGGCCGGCTCAACCCAGCCACCATCAAATCGCCGAGGGGCGGCGGATGGGCGACGAGCGAGCTTAGAAGAGCGTCTGATGTGTGCGACGCAAGGGAGGGTGGAGGAAGAGGGGCATTGGCAGCGGCGGAGGGGCGGAGACGTGACGCTGACCCAGAGACTGTGGTAAATAGAATGAAAACAAGGAAAGCCAATTGCAAAACTTCTTGGGAACCTTGAAGCAACCTTGAATCACACAAGAAGCACATTACAGTTATTGATAAGCGAATGGATGAGATGTATATCGTATCAGTATATTAGTGTAAGATATTCTTAAGATAAATCAATTCATATTTCTATCCAGTGTCTGCTGAAAATCTGAAAAAGTCATCAACTTCAAGTTGGCCGGCGACGGCCCTCATCGAAATCAAACCATACAAGTAACAGAAGCATGCTGCATTTCAGATAATAGTATGGCCGCCAATTGCATTCAGAAGTTGAATAATAAACCAATGATCAAAGGCATGGTAAAAGGTCAGAATTTCAGGATCATTTGAAGAGGGATAAGTTGCCCCGGCGAGGGCTTGAATATACGATACAGGAATCTWTGCAAGTCGCATGCAAGTTTTGAAGCAGATTGTGCCTTCCTTGATCAACTCCTGGCGCTCGGACGGGGATGCAGTATATTCGCGGTCGTCGTCTGAGCAAAGCTCCATCTAAAACAAGAGTTAGTTAGAATAAGTACATGCAGCGTGGCAAATATACTAACCTTGATTCTATCTGGTAAGGTTTCGAGCAGCAGCTCGGCTCGTTTTCTGTACTAAAGAAATAGCAGTGGCATAGTGTTATATTAGTGCGTAACAGCAACAGCATATGTCTACATAGTATAATACTCAACTGCATAGTACGCTAACATAGACAAGCAGTATAAATATGTCCATATTTTATGTTAAATTACATTAAATAAGAACCAGCAGACACTCTCGTTTTCGCTCTACTCCAAACGAAGACTCAAGAATTCGAATAAACGAGCTACTGGGGTTCGGCTGTGCCTTTGCGTTTAGCTCGGAGAGGAACACGGCCGTGAATTTGTTGCGCAGCGCTAATGTGATCGTTTCTGTTATGTACAAATTTTGAGATACTATGACTACTATATACACCATGACAAGATCTTGGATGCTATCTACAAAGTACTTATTGAACTTGAAGAAATAGATTCTCCTTCTTAGGGAGGGCGGGATGGGATGAAGAATTCAGTGCTACGAGAATGAAGAAGTGAAGAAATGGGAGCCCGCGTCATTTGACACGCGAATCGCGAGAAAAAGGATACCATGAGAAGAAACTACAGGGCTTGGACACTCAATATGATGCCTCCAACTTCGTCTAGAGGCTTGTGGTGTCCACCTGTTGAGCACTCTGCGTAGCCGGCGGAGCAGCCCTGATCTGTGGGGGCCGTTGATGCATACCCGACCTTTGAAGATGATAATCTGTAGGCGGAGGAGGGAACCGTGCAGGGTAGCTCAAAGGATAATAGCTTGAGGGTCCCGGACTATGCATAGGTGGGCTCGAATGATAGTACCCTGGCCTTGGTGGATAAACTGGTGGACGAGGTTGAGGATGATAAGCCGTAGTAGGTGCACTGGGTAGAACTGGCCTCGGCGGGATAGGTGGCGGTGGTAGGTGATCCATACTGTGCGGGAAGAACTGTTGATATGGATGGTGGGAGTAGTAAGGATGGGAGTATTGATGGCTGTTATCTACTGCATCCCATTCATCATAAGTATTAAAGAATAGTTGTCGTCCCGTCGCTGGATCATAAGTCGGCGCCATGCCGTCGGGATGTCGTACCGTACTATTTGAGTGCATCATGGACTCCTCTGCTTGGGAAGGGTTATACGGGCTGTATTCCCTACTTGCTCGGTGGTGGAACATTTCTGCCGTAGGAGTTGAGGAGGATTCTTCCATGTCAGAAATTTCCGTCGCAGAATCTCTAGGAGGCACGGATTCTGTAGTGATAGCCTGGCTTGTTTCCGAGTCTCTTTCCTTGGAAAGACGCATATCTGAAGAGGCTGAAGCGAACCCGTGATATGAGCCTTCTGACTGTATGTTTTCTTGAGAGGGCTGAGAAACAGGCAAATTTTCAGGCTCCTTCCTAGTGATAGGAGCTGCCATAATTGGTTTTTCTGGGGATCTAGCTTGCTCTTCTGAACCAGTTTCGGAATGAGCAAGGGAAACTTCGCACTCCGGACGTGGCTTCTTTGTTAGGTGAGTCGATTCGTCCATATCCAGGAGATCATCGGATACTTTTCTCTTGTTAGCATGAGCTACTGCTGGAGGTGATGGCGGAGTAATGGATCTACTATTAAATGGATTGCGCTGGTCTTCTCGTACACCAGCCCCACATTGTAAGTCAAATGAAGCATCAAGTTGTGTGATAACGTACCTTCGAAGCGAACAGTTTTCAAGGGAGCTGTACTAGGCGGTATTCTTTGCAATATAGACGCTACGAGAAACATGAATTCCTTCAAGGTACATTATAAAGAGGAAGATCCTACCTATCATGAGTGGTTCGGCTTTGTTTGTGTTTGACGTCTCCTGGTCATGCTGAGATTGGTATGAATGCCCAGTGTTTTGTACTGTCCTAGTGGAAAGCGAAGGACTTCCGTCACCAAGTGCCGGATTTTCATCGTCATCGGAGCTTAAGCTTTCGTCAACATTGCTTGAATACGCGCTCGCAAACTGTGTTTGAGCACTTTGCTTTCCTTTTCTTGCAGTGGGGGTTTTAATGTCCAGGCGCAACGGGCCCATGCGGTCCTCACCGCGAGTGGGATCCAGGAAAAGCCTTCGTCCGCGAGGATAGCTAGACGTATGAGGAGGGGGTATACCAA
This sequence comes from Hypholoma sublateritium FD-334 SS-4, assembly GCA_000827495.1. Taxonomy (NCBI): domain Eukaryota; kingdom Fungi; phylum Basidiomycota; class Agaricomycetes; order Agaricales; family Strophariaceae; genus Hypholoma; species Hypholoma sublateritium. The sequence continues at coordinate 98,149 of KN817638.1, read as the reverse complement.
TGATTACAGGTTCGTCTACGGGTACTATAACAGAAGTTCAGAATCTGATAAATCGATTGACTCAAAAGGAGCACACCTTGATCGTTGGCAGTTTTTATAAGCGTCAAGGGATATTCGGAGACTCTGAAAGCATCTATAAGCCCTTTCAACTGTTTGACATTGAGGCAAGCAATGCCTTTCGTATCACGTTTGTTCGGAAAGGGTACATTCTCGGGATAGTTGTGAAGGACAACTCCCGACTTAGAAAAAGTACTCGCGAGATTTTTCCACGGAAAAGATTTACGATTAATAGACAATCCCACTTTCTCTGCAAAGGGAGCGCCGCGCCATTACTCAAGATGAACGAATAGCGTGCACTTGAGGAAGACTTACCGGCCATACAAACAAACAATGCCTTCACCTCTGCTATTTTGTCGGAACTTTCTTCGACTTCGGAATAATCTGAAGCGGTGGGGATACTTTTGATAGTGGATTCTAGCTTAGATTTAAAGGTCGGCTTGTTCTGACGAGACAAATAGTCGCTGCATTGTTGGTAACCGCGTATGAACACGCACATTCAGTTCCTAGTACGAATGAAACGTGACTTACTAGATGTGCGCTCGAAAGTGTCCAAGAAGAGTACTGGAGCTGATATCCATCCGATCCGAGAAGAACTAGACAATGCAGCAGGTTTATAATCGAGCGCTGAGGAAAAGAAGGTAACATCTACCTCTTTCGCCGAGTCACTCCCATAAGCCATAGCTAGGCCCTGATCCTGGTTTACTACACTGCCAGCTGACACAACGAAAGATTCAAATCCGAAGTAATTACTTCCATAATCAACCTAGGGAGATATTTAGTTGAGTGCGCGAGGTTTATCGCAGCGATATGACACTCTTACAATTGTTTGGAGCCTCGCTTCAAACTTTGCGAACTCTCTCGTTCTACTACTCATGGATCGAGGTCTTTCCATTTCCTTCAGCTGATTCCACGCATGCAAATAAGTCTGATATGTTTCAGGTCGCTCTTTTTTGAATTGTATCCAAGCCGCCGCCACAGTTTCCGGCGTAGCTTTTCCACGGACTGGTGGAATAGATACCGTGAGTGTATGGATCGCAATTCTTGTTTATGATGAATTTACCCATCTTTCGCTCGTTATCCGGTAGCCTTTCGAGTTCCTCTTCAAGATTTTCTCCGAAGTAATCTTGGTATATGTTCCAAGCCGACACCATCCGTCCATCTTTAACTCTCCATCTTTCTTTAACCTGTGGTATAGTCAAGCCGGTATTTGCAGAAATTCTTTTGACCAGCTGATCGAGTTCTTTCAACCCAGTTTTGAGTAATTCCTGGCGGACAGTGGAAAGTCGTCCAACTGATGGTGAATCATTTTTGGGACGATTTTGGGGAGAGAAAGTATCGCCAAATGGATCTTCGTTGATCGTTTCCGAGTGTGCATCATGAGCTCCAGTTTTTCTGGGTCCAGGAATTTCTGGAATAGCTTCCGATTTTGAAATAATTAAGTGGGGTAAATACCAGTTCCAAGAAAGACTTACTGCTGGAAGTTTTTCCAAGATTATCCTGTTGGGAAAGTGGCCCGTTTGGTCAGTGAGCAGAGGAGACTCCGACGACAATACTAGTGCTAACCCGAATCAAGCTGGATTTATCGTCAGTAGAAGGAGCAGGTATAGGTTGTTTATAGCCGCGAGCAAGAGTAGTGGTCGTGCGACCCTCCTTGTCTTGATTTTCTGCGCGCCGCTTAGTGGCAGAGGCCGCGAAATTCCCATTATCTCGACCGGTGGGCTTGATTATAGTTCGTAGCTTCGATGGCGTCGTGACCGGGGGTGTTTCCTCTTTCCTCTTTCGAGGTTTTCGTTGAGGAGATGGGCCTGAAGCGGAGGGCGTTGTCACAGTAGAGTCCTCCATGCTACGCAGCGCGTTAAATGACTAGATTGTGGATTTCTGGGAAGTACGCGGTATCTCCAAGGTCAAGTAGATGTATTCCAATATGTACTTTAGCGCGGGAGATCTTAAGGATCTTAGATCATCAGAATCACCGTAATGTACTAAGCCACCGTAATATACTAAGCTACCATGTCAGGAAATCGTGGTGGCATTTCCGCTCGATTCCCAAATAATATACCATTCTGACCAGGATTATCTGAGGGTATAAAAAGTAGGAAGTTTGTAAGGTGGATTCCAGTAGCCTTCCGCAGTGTTCTAGACTTCTGCGCAGAAGTTCTTAGATGATAGATCATCGCCGTTTCTGCATTACAGCTAACGGCAAAAACCTAGATACATTGCATTTTTCTCCGTTTGCTGACAAACGTTGCACGGCCGTCTCATTATAGTAATGGATTTGCGAAGCATGGCTCGGGTGCTCGGTGCATGGGGCGTTCACGCGCCGTGATTGCCAAAACAAGGCTTTTGTTTGGCTTTTGTCAGCAAACAGAGAGTTTTGCGAATGTATCTAGGTTTTTGCCGTTAGCTGTAATCGCAATCAAATGTATTGTTGGGCCTATCTAGGATTCTCGCGTCCGCCAGGAAAGCCTATTCGATTATTTCCTTACTCATATAGGCCGAGAACCCCTACAAACGATTTTACGGCGATCCCTTGTCTGGCGGCAAATGCCGCCGTACAATCCATATCGGGAGGCGGCTGGCAGCAAGCTGGCTAGTGCCTCTCGGCGAACGAACGAGAACGAGTAATGAGATAATGACTAAACGCAGGGGCGCAGCCTCTTTGTAGCACACTATCGCATGATCCCTCTGCCTTGAATATGTGGTTCAGGCAGCATCTATCTTACCCACATTACATACGGTCACGATGACCGCGTGCACTATTTGCCTAAGGCCGGCCGAGCAGGTGCGTAGCGCCGCGCGCAGCATTTTTTTTTTTTTTTTTAATTATTCATCGTTTATACTCTAGGGGCGCGCAGCCTTATATGCCAATCTAATGCATCATTTACTGTAACTACAGCTCGTTTTTGATGCAATATCTGCTGTAGTTACAGTTGGCTGTCGTGAGGGCCTACAGGCATTGCCATGATGCATCATTATTGCACAACTGATGCACGTTTCTTTACAGAGGCTTATTTATCCCGAGAAGCAGAGCCTTCCCTGGATGTGCCCCCCCCGAGTCGCTGCACCGTCACTCCGCCATCACTGCGCTGCTTGTGAGCTGTTCTATTTCTGCTTGGCTCAGGAATATCTATAAATATATAAGCACGACATCAACCGGGTCTCGCGCCGGCGCGCTCCATCCCTGCATCCCGCCGCTTGCGCTCGCCGCAGCCGTTCAGCGCGCTCCCTACTGCAAGTGGAAATCGCCACCACTTCTGCATACTTCATCTCTCACGCTGCCAGCGCAACCCCTACACCGCTCCGGCCATCGGCGGTCACTCCCTTGCCCGCGCCGCTTCCGGTGGGCACTCCGCAGAATTGCACGGGTCTCCTTTTTCCGAGTGACATGCACCCACAACCCTACCCACCAACCCACCCTGCAAGGCAGCTTGCGCGCTATGCGGTCCGACCATGTGTCGTAATGTATGCCCCATTCCGCATCCGCGCGGCGCTTCTCTCAAAACTACGCGCGTCGCCGCCGTCGCGGTCGAGCTGCGCTCGGACCCATGGCGCTCCACCGACGGCAAGCGAACATCAACACAAAAGGATGTAGAATGTAATATCCCCTCATCCCTCTCGACATCGCCATTTTCCCCCCATCGTCCGCCGGACCTATCGACCCTGCAGCCTACTGGTCCGCTCTGTCGTCCGCTATCAACGATCGACAGTCATGGGGGGAACCTCCCTATTGACTACCGATCACCACTCTCAACGCCACCACCGTGCCCCGGCTGCAGCGCGGCCCCACACCATCCGCGATGTCCTGGTTCACTTGGGGTTCATGAGCTGCGATCCGCAACCGACCGCAGACGAGTCACGACGAGGCCCAGAAGATGAAGAATACTACCCGATTGTCCCTCTCAATGCCGAAATCACGCCCCCACAACCTGTTATTCACTGGTCAACTTGCCGCTGATGACTCCTCCACACTCCCCTTTACATATCAAGCTGGGGCGTGACTCTACACGCCCTGCCACCAACAGCCACTTCCCCCTCGACTCCGCCAGCCCTCACCGTCGTCTCAAATCGATCACCAACAACGAGGGAATTTATTTGGCGCGTTCCTGTCCTTGCTGCCGCCACGACCTTTCGGGAGTACCGCACACCCTGCCATCGTGCCTCACCAATCACCAACGGCCGAAGGGCTCATTCCGTGCCCCTTGAGCCTATCTCGGCATTGCCATATCGATTGAAAATGTAAATAAGACACATAATTACAATCATATTTTATTTTATCCCACTACAGTCATCCGGAATTTCCGTGTACTGATCATGCCCACTGTCGGGGAGTTGCGATGCCGCACGTAGTACAACCAATAGGAACTTTGTATATATACATGGTACATACTATGATAATAAATAGACCAGGCCTCTCTGCACAGCATGAGAAGGGTTCTAAAAATACACCGGCCAATCAGAAGCTGAATATATATGCGCTGAAAAAAACAATGTATGTGCTACACAGGTCGGTGAAAAATTCTCTGCAGCCTACATTCTGGGATACTGAATACCGAAACTACTATCTTTGGTTTAGACCAGAAATTGAAGTGAAAAGAGTGCGTCAGTAGGTCAAACGACAAACTCACAATCTCATCAACCAATCAGATTGTGTATACAAAGAAAGCTGTTGAAAATGCCGCTCAAAACACAGAAATTTATTCTAGCGGACACAGGTCTTTACCTGTCGCCATAAAAGTCTGGATTTAAATATATTAGATGGATCGAATCAATATTGCGTGGTGTTTGAGCGTCATCCAAAGCTGAAAGTAAAATTACCGGAAATTGGCTGCTCCAAACCTATGCTACTTCAAATTTCAACGGGATCTCAAGATGGACTTGACCTCTTTGGGCAGCGGTCCCCGTACATATATCAGAAAAAGTCAAAGTCTATGAAATATAGGTAGATCTCCTTGTAATAACATTCATTCTTTCATTCATTGCCAAAACATCTTCCAGAATTCTCTTAGAATTCTTGGAATTCTCCGTAGTTTGTCTTTGTTCTGTGATTTAGATATTGCTGCGATAACAAGTGTAACAAAGGTTGAGTGATACAGCAAGAACACTTTGGACGTATATATTTCAAGTCAAGAGAGACAGGCCATATAAATATATACATTTGAGCAAATCAACCAGACTGCAATACACGGACACCGCCAATACTACGGTGAATAGCCACCTAGCATGTCCATGTCCATGTCTGACAGTGCAGGATCGAGCGGCTTGAAGCGCGGCGGCATGGCCGATGGGGGGGCGTGGAGGGGTCGAACACGATGCATGTACACAGAGCACGCTGTACACATAGATGAGCTCAGTGGCACGGTCTGGATGGAAATCGCATGGAAATGTATCGTGCATTAAAATAAAGGTGATAGTTGCAGTGCATGACAAAAAATGCACGCGGACCTCGGGCGTAAAGTCGAGCACCTGGGAGAGGGGATACAAAGGTCAGAGATGCAGATGGAGCGGGCGGGAGCCAGGTGCGATTACAGAGCGCGCATCGACGTGGGGTACATGTGGATGTGAAGCGTGAGTTGTGGGTTTAGAAGTCGGGACGCCCGGCGTAATTGTAAAGTGCTAAGGAAGGTGGAAGCGGAGGTAAATATGGTACCATTCAGAGTGTGTGGGTATGGCCTGGGGCGCCAAGGTCGAACGTGCTTGGATGCTGAGGGTGCGTGCTTGTTAAAATGCAAAACGTGTACAGACTTCGAGTAGAACGGATCCGCAGAGCGCCTGATATGAAGGGATGCAGGGTCCGCATACGCTCCACATCCGGGGGGAGGGGGGGGGCAGCTTGCAACAGGCGACGGTTGAACAATTTGTGCAAACCATCGACCGACGACAGGTCTTGCAACGCAAAAAGCTTGCGGTAGCGGCTTCGAGCGGTCGAGCGAGCACAGATGCGTGGGATTGCGGCGGGCCTAGAGAGCTGCTCTACGTGGTTCCAGTCCAGAACGCTGCTCCGTACTTGGGCATCGGCGAGACGGCGACACATAAGCGGCGAGAGGATGTGGGCAGCTGCGGAGAATGTAGTTTTGAAAATCAAAGCGTAACTTGTATGTGTGCTTGAATTCATGTACCTACTTAACCCTATTGCGAGAAGCTGCAGTCCCCAGCCTGCTTTTTCAACTGTACATCGCAGATTCTAAGCGCACGCACTGGCAAAATGTACCCGGGCCCTGGCAGGTGAACAGGCGCGTCATGATTGACATCGGCATATTGAGCAACAAGGGGAAAACAGCGTCCAACAGTGATCTTTAAGTAAGCGTGGGGTTGGCCTCAATTAAGGAGTGTAGCGTAGGGAAGATACCAAAAGGTGGAGAGGCTGCGAGTGCAGAGGGAGAAGGTCGAAGACTCGAAGAGGTGTTCGACACAAACACGTGACCCAAACCTGAAGTAGCCCGCGGTTACCGAGTTCAATGGTACGGTGTTTTGACGGTGTTCAAAAGATTTATTCTATCAGAATCTATGCGTTTCCGCGACAATCGCTATGTAAGGCATGGGTGAATGTGGGCCGCATGTGGAGGTGGGGGTGCACATAAATTTGTCGAGAACACTAGTTGGGCCGGAGGCATGCAGGAATGTAAGTAGATTGCGCTTGAAGTGGCAGCATTTTTAGGTGGATTTTTGCAAGACGCAACGGTGCACGCATGTGTGGGGACTGCTGGTCGGCGGTGGAGCGGGGTGCGGATGCGGCCTGGCAGCAAGGCGCCCTGAGCCAATGTGATATTTATAGTTCCTTTTGAACCGGGCCGCCCAGCTGGTATTCAAAAATCCTACTACTAAAACGACAGTGGATTTTGATTCCGCCTGAAAAATGGCCTTTCCAGCCTGGGAGTCGTGCTCTCATTGGTCAATTCCCTTTGCTCTGAATTCTCATTGGTTGGTTCCCTTTCTCTCACTAAAAGTACACTTCGGCAGCACGACGCGTGATGGATGGGCTTTGAGATCAGCTCGCGCGGCGCCGTGATCTCTCAAATCAAGTAGTGTCGCTCACGTAGATTCTGTGTTGCTCTGACTCAAGGTCAACATTGGCTGGATTGAGGCGCGTCTCCAGGCGTTCAACCTCATGGGAGTTACATTTTCGGGCAGTTAAGGGTACCTTTTTTGCTACGGCCGTGTTAGCAGGCGGTCACAGATTTGATTAGTGGCTTCCTGAAGTGCACTGTGCACCTCTGCCATGCGCGCTATTACAAAGTCACATTGTCGAGCATTTAGTAAGGGTACCCTTTTCACTACGGCAGTGTCAGGCGGTCGCAGATGCGATTAAGTAGCTCCCTGAAGTGCACTGTATACTTCTGCCATGCACGGCGTTGCACGCTATTACAATTTACAACTGCTTTGGAATTTGTCTCTGCTTTGCTACTTCAATCACTGCCGTAAATCCTCAGGCTCCAGCTTGGTCTGCTTCATTTCAATAATTAAGCCTTTCCTATTTTTGCGCTCATATACCATACACTGTGCACATGTGTATGAAGTAATAATAACTGTAGACTGTACGGTTGGATGATTTGGCCCTTTTCTGCATCATGATGCCTGCTCTACTATTTTCGACATCAAAATGCATTTGAAATGCATTCAACATTAAAGATTGAGCAAGGTAGACTGCCTCCAGATATGTGAGTCGGCGATGACGCACGCAATGACTGTTTCCGCCGTGCACCTCGACCCCACGGGCAAGCCTTTGCGGTACAAGATTGAGAACTCATGGGGTGACGAAATTGACAACGACAGCAATGCATTCAAAATTTGTCTCTACCATGACAGTTTTGAACTTAGGGTCCATTTACACTTTGTAAGAGTGGCGAGGGGCGAGGAACGAAGCACCGAGCTGACAAGCGACTCAGCAACCCCAACTTCTGGAAAAAAATTTGAGCAGACAACGGCCGAACGGCGAATTGACGATAGAATAAATCTCAATAAATCTCCAAGAAGATTATTATATTGATCATGGCTCTCAAAATTGAGTCATCACATTCTTTTTAAAAATATTAATTTAGAATTTCTGAGAATTCCCGTGCGGAGCACGGGTCAAACACTCTTTGTAAGAGTGGCGAGGGGCGAGGAGCGAAGCGCCGAGCTGACGAGCGACTCAGCAACTCCGATTTCGGGCAATAAATTCGATCCATTGTGAACTGACAGACAACGGCTGAAATTGACGATAGAATAAATCTCCAAGAAGATTATTATATTGGACATGGCTTTTAAAATTGCCAGTGAGTCATCTTATTCTTTTTTAAAAATATTAACTTAGAATATCTGAGAATTCCCGTGCGGAGCACGGGTCAAACACTAGTAGATTATAAAGTGAGGGCGCATCATGTACGCGGAGCGAAGGAAGGCGCAAGAAGACCGGGATTCGGCATTGTCGTATCCCGAACATTTCTGCATCACGTTGGTTCATTATTCTGCGTGACTGCTGCCAGTGTGGCCTGCGTAACTACAGCAGTTGATGCACCACTTTTTTGCTGTAGTTAGAGTAGGTAATGCAATACTATGGTACTACCACGCGCGCGTCTGCTGCTTGTCGCCCGCTGCTAGTACTGATAACATAACTATTGCGCATCTGGCAGATGATTCCCCCAGGCGAGCTTGACCTCTGGGATTACTGCTTGCGCAAGTTATTCGTCCTCCGCGCGACACCGCTGTCTGAGTCCATGCTGTGCGTCCGATGCGGATTGTCCCCTGTAGGATTCCACCCTGATCTATCCTGCATACTTCGTAGGACCCTGGGCTCTGGCAGGCGGAATCTGATCCCGAAGATGACTGATCCCAGCTTACCTGCGGAGCAGCGCGTCGACATGAGCAGGTCGCCGAGGACGCTGGAGATGCGCGAGTGGCAAATCCATGTGAACACATTCAAGAAGTGGCCGTTCAGACCTATGGTACGTCGGCGCGCGTGGCACCTTGTTTGTCTAGCGTGCGTACATATTGACGGCCCCTACAGGACCTTACGATGGACAGCTTCAGTGAGCGTTCGCGCTGTTCTTGGGTACATCATGCATGTGTAACACAGGAATATAAATTATCATCGAATACTGCATGTGCATTCCTGGTAAGTATAAATAACAACGGCCCTTCCGATAGGTAAAATACACGCGAAAGTACCCCTTGTGCCTTCTCTCATGTCGGATCGTGAAGCTGGCTGTGAGCTGGCTCATGCCTCTACTACATCCTCGTCCATCTGCATCTCTTCCCACTCCGGCAAATATGCCCGCGCTGACACGATCACCTCGGGCTGGGTGTCCTCCTGGGTCTCCTGTGTCTCTTGCGTCTCCTGTGTCTCGAGCGATATGCCCGCGTCGCTCATCATGATATCGTCTGTCTGCGTCTCGAACTCGGACGGAAGCGACTTGGGCTCGGGCGCAGGCTCAGGCTCGGCAGCGGCAGCGGCCTTTTTCGCTTTTGCTGGCGCTGGTTCCTCGGCCTTGGGCAGCATGCCGAACAGCGTTGTCTGCTTGGCGCCGCCGCCGACCGGTTTCTTGTCCTTCGCTTTCGCCGCGGCGGGCCCTGTGTTGGCAATGAGCTGAGCCAATGTAGGATTCAAGAGCAAAGAAAAATACGCACGTTACCGCGACGATGCAGAATCAGCCTCGGCCACCTCGACCTTGTCGAAGAAGCTGTCGCTTTTGTGGATCGTGCGATTGGACTCTGTCGCCTTCAGTGCGAACGGTTTCTTGCTCGCCTCGCCTGGTGGCTTGCGCGCAAAAGGGCTGGTCTCTAGCAACAGAAAATGCAGTTGGTCAGAAACGGCGCGGCGCGGCGACGATGCAGGTGCTGCACGGCTTTGCTTGGGCGGCGGGGGCATCGCCGTAAAGTCAGAGCTCGGGAACGACGACTCTTGTGCGTCCACCTCCACGCGCTTCCGCTTCGCCTCCACCGACGGCGGTGGGGGCGAGTCGCCCAGCACAGAGGAGTCGCCCCACGTCGAGCTTGAGCGCGCCGGCGCCACAGGCGCGGGCGTCGACGGCGCGAGCGAGGTGTACCGCGTGTTCTCTATGATCGGCCTCGTCACGTGTGCCACCCCTGGGGCCTGGGATCACAGGCGGCGGGCGCGTGTTGCCGAGGGGGTCGAAGCGCGCCGAGGACGCCGCCGCTGCCGCCGCGACCTGGCGCAGAGGCGTCGGGCTTCATCCGGCGCCGGCGCTTGTTGCGCGCGACGAGGAAGCGGTCCTCGGCGTCCTCGCGGTCGGCCTTCATCCGGCCGATCTTCTTCCGCAGGCCGACGAGGTGGTAGAAATCAGCGATCTTCATCGCGCTGTCGAAACCGGCGGTGTTGTGCAGGAGCTTCGTGACCTCGATAGTGCGCGGGACGTTGTTCTCCTTGCACGCGGCCAGGATGATTTTGATCATCTCTTTGTCGAGGGCCTTTTCGTGCGCGACAATATCGTCGGTAGTGAGTTCCTCGTCCAGGCAGTCGATCATTGTTTGAACCAGAAGCAGTTCACGCTCGACGCTGTTGCTCGTTGTCGGTCAAGTGCATCTAATGAGGAAATAATTTGTGTACGCGTACAATTCATTTTCGGCAGTCTCTTGCGGGAAGGGTATCTTCATGGGCAGCTCCTGCATCAGAGGTCTCGGGAATCCTTGGTGTTCTTGCCTCCCCTATGAGCGATTTTGATATTAAAGTTGAAGCTGAAAAAATGATAGCAGAAATGTCATCGTACCTTCAAAATAACGCACATGAAGGTGCTCTCTGTAATACCAATCGGCCAGTACGACTCGTCTTTACCTTGCCTTCGTTCAAGGAGGTTGGTGTCCATTACGCGAGCCCATGATGCATGGTGCGGGATACGGTATTTCGTGAGGACATGCACACACCCCGTGGTATCGTACATCGCAGGAGCCTGACGTGTTGTCAATAAAAAAATCAGGTTTGTTCGTAAATAATTCCCTTACGCCTAAGTCTGTGAGGCCGATCCATTTCAGGGTGTGGCCCTTCGGCACTGGTAGGACATCTCGCTGACGCACAGTGAAATCCTCAAAGTTGATAATACTGTAGGACAGATTCTGGGAGCCTGTAAGAACGCAAACATTCAACAACCCGCCTATGTGTAACGATATCAAAAGCTACGCACCGTCAATGGTAGTCGAACCAGCTCGATGGACAACGAATACCCACTCAGCGCTTGCTACCATCGTGACAAAATCGGCGCCGAGTGCCATGATCCGGCGCTCGCGCCCAGTACCAGACAAGAATGTCAGGAGGGTGGGGCACTTAACAGGTATGGTGAGCGGGGGACTATATGCTAGAAATCGCATGGGCCGAATGTCAGTTACTGAAAATAAGTAACTTAGAGAGAAGATGCAGCGTACCTGCGACGGCTTGTACTCGCACGGGCGAATTATGAGCACTTTTGAGATGATCCCCGAAGTCGACCGGGCCGGATACCAAACTGAGGAGAGATTTTTGTGTCTACACGGAGGAGGTGCAATTTCACAGCTAAGAGGGTGTCAATATAGCTTGTCTCTGAGTTCTAAAGCAGTACGCACCAAGGAAAATATGCTTCGCAGTATTGAAATGGACAATTAGTACCGTTCTTCTGATGCAATTGCGTGCGCACCGAGTTCAGACATCGACGCACATTGATATCCCCTCCGGTATCCACTATGTGGGTGTCGTTGGCGAGAAGTGTAGCAGGGAGGGCGCGATAACGCTTGCGAGCAAAGGCGAGATCGCGTCCGAGCAAAGGCGAGACCGCGTCGGCGCCTAGCACGCGGCGCACAAAGGCGCGTACGAGCTCCGGGTGCAGGACAGTGTACGCGTTGCAGGAACACGTCCATGCCGCATGCGATATTTGTTTTGCCAGAGGCGTACTTGCGTAGCCCGTGCTGATCTTCGGTTGTCGAGGTCACGAAGCACCGTGCGCCAAGCGGGTCGGCCGTAGACCACGCGGCTCCCCCCAGCACTGAGCATCGGCACACGCGGCGAGCAGCGGACTGGAGATGACGCGAGCGCCGAGGGAGTACATTTGCGACGAGTTCCAGTGTGCTGTGGACCGTTACCACAGTTGATTAGCGCCCGTTTGTCAGGACGGCGGCACGGTTGCTCACCACGGTCGACGCCGGATTTCCAAAAGGAGGCAGAGCTCGCCTAATGCTCGTTCTTGTGACCACCATAGTCTCCCGTAGGCACCCTTCGATACCGCTATTGATGATAAGTCGATCAACCGTTGATGATAACAGTCGATCAACTTAGCGTCGCTACAATACACGTGATACTATGTAAAATATTAGTCAATATTCTTGTGTCTGCGTCAGGTCACAGCAAAGTCCGCACACCCGCACAGCCTTTTACCAGTATCTGGTGAACAATCTGCGACACCACCCCCGAACTTCGACCCAACACTCCCCTTCACCGGCGTCGAGTTCACTGTCTCTGGCCTCCCATACACCTCCCTGACTTCGGCATCCGACCACCTCAACCAAATCATCCGCGGGATCAGATCCAATGGCACACCACTGCCCGTCTCACCTTCGACCAGGCGATTCCTCGACTTTTTGTGCGTCTCGCTGGTGGGATTCCTCAAAGAAAACCCACGTCCCGGCTTCTTGAAGATGTCCGGTGCATCCTTGACTCTCAAGATGGGATAGAGGCCAGATGGAAGGTATCCAGCGGTAGATCGGGCAGAACTCGCCAAGCCTATTTCGATGTCGGCGAAGGCCTCAACCCCCTACACGTTAAAGCCCGAATTGATAATGTACTTCACCAGAATCACCATGAATTCCAAATGTCCTACGCTCAACGACTCGAATCGCATCTTCTATCACTTCCTCAACCGCAGCTCCATCAAAAGCCTCGCTGATACACCGATCAGAATCGAGGACCGCTCCTATCATCCCCACCCTGCTCCCTTCATACAACAACTCTATGGCCTGAAGATTGCGATTAACGGCGTAAGTGACGGTCAGTCAGCAAAATCTATGATCGACGCCTACCTCCAACGCCGTTTTGGTGATGCTTCTGGCGAACCGGTCGTGCGCCGAAGCCGTGTCAAACTGGACGGCTCTGTCTACTGCGTTGTACTTTCGAGTCATCAGATTATCCAAACGTTCCTCCGAGAACCATCCAACCTTTTCGAAAACTCCGGTATCAACACCTCCCCCCCCCCTCAATACCTTCATTTACTTAGCTTGGGTAGCGTTCCCCCTCCTCCTTCAGTAATCGCCCTTCTTCCTCCTCTGACACTGATCCCTCCCTCCAATGCCAACTGGACAATCTCTCAATGCAGTGCGAGAATTTGGCAGCAACTATCCGGACAATCCCTGACGAACAAAAAGTCCTTTCACATAACTTCCAAACCGCCCATGAAAGCATCACTCGCGCCTTCGACTGCCGTCTATGCAGCATTCAACCTCACCACTACGGCGCAGTTCACGCTGACATCCCTGCAACAGTCTCTCACCACCCTGCGGCTTATGCCAGTTAGGGCCCACGACGAACATTTCGGGCAAGCATCTAGGAAGGTGTCAACGGCCTCGTCGCCCAAACAGCTCAGCCACGGAGAACAGAAAATAACGAGCCGCAGAGCTCCGCGCCCTTCAATCGCGCGCTCTCCCGGCGTTGCCTCCTAGCCAAATCGCTACCCTTACTTCACCGTTGTCAGATAGCCAGACCGCCGGCCCGAGGTCCAGGGCCATCGCGTCGCCTGTTCACCCTGCTGGGTCTCAGGCGCCTCTCTTGTAGATCAACCTCTCCTTAAACGCTCCAAGACATCAGAATATGACGATGAAGAACTCCAGGAGGATGTCCAACCCGCTGAAAACTGTTGATACTTCATCTACGGTATGTCCGTATCATTCCACCTTTATTTTCATGCCTGAAATCTTCCAATAGTAGCGAGAACATGGAACCGAATCGAAGGATCAACATGTGCAGCTGATGCACTCAATGCGCGAGGAGGGTCTCTTTACTCAGATTCTACCATCACATCTCGAAGGCTTCACTTCCTTTCTTCTACATCTTCGTCCTTTGCCTTTCTCCTTTTACTTCTCCTTTCCCTTTCTCTCCCTGTATTAGTACATGCCTTTCCTTCTGGAAACCTCAGTGTATCATTGCGTACCATTTCCTTGAATGCTAATGGGCTCTGAATCTCTGACCCATTCGGGGCATGATACGCTTCTCACAGCCACATACGTTTGTTATAGGTGAAAACAAAAGCTCAGACTAGACCTCGAAGACTATGACATGTACAAGACTCCAGGTCGACCACTAAACAAAGGTAAATGGGGGGTGATCATTAGCGTTCGTCGCGGAATATTCAACGTCCAACCGGTACCAACCCCTGGAACTTTGCGAGGAAGGGCGATTGCGCTTGACCTGACAGTCTCGACTGAAGACAATCGGGGATTCAACCATCGCTTGATTGGTATCTACAGTCCCTGGATCCCAGGCGGAAGTGTTGATGATGAGCAGCCATTCTGGCCTGAAATCACGTCTCTCTGCCACACAGCCAAGTTCTCCTGGTCGGTGTACGGTGACTTTAATGCTACACTGCTCACCTCCGAGTCATCCTCGACATCTCCAGGCATTTTCCGATCCCGCATTGCATACACGCACTTCCTTGAATCGACCGATGGACCTGATGTTTAATCGACCAGTCGGCGGTCTCTCCTGCTGAAACCCTTTCTGCCAGCATGGATCACCGATCAGTTAATACAATAATTCTGCTTCTATTGCCCTTCACAATCCACGGCGCCCCCTCCATCCAAGAAGAAACACGACCCTCATCGTACGCCCCAAGATTCCGATACCCCTCCAAATCTAAGAAGGCACGTCTAAAAAATTAAACCCAATTCGCCGATAAAGTTGTCGCAATCGAGACTTGGCTTCCTTTGCACAGTCTTGCTTTAATTTATGTCAACATATGAGGATTCAGCACAAGAAACCAAAATGTCGTACTCGACTAAGTACCAGTGCCAAACTATAGTACAGCCTGCCAGTGACTTGAGGCCCGGGTGACGATCTGAATACTAACTAAGCATAATACAGCAACAAGTGACAGTCTTCTCTTCCTATACTGAGTGACAGACTCGGAATCCACAGGCTTCAGGCTCTTCGCCATGCAGTCAAGTAATGTCGTCATGCGCTTGCGCACATCCTCCAGCTCAGAATGTGTGTGCTGCTGCTGTTGCACATATTTTTTTACAAAGCATGGGCACCATGCGATTCACACTGGCCCACAGCTTGGACCTTTTTTCAATGATTTCAATCGACTCCGAACTTAAACTTGTGCAGTCTTCCCAGCTAGCTCCCCACCCTATCGTGCACTCGGCCGCCAAGAGGTGGGCTAGGTAAAGGGAAGGCGCCGCCTCGTTATCGATGATAGACAGCCCCACAGCCAGCTGGCGAAGCGATTTGAAGGATGCGGTTGGGGTAGTTTCTGGAACGTCGGTTGCATCGACAAAGAGTCCAAGACGTTTGAGCTGAGAGCAATGTTGTGCAAATGGGACCAGAGCATCGAGGGTCAAACAAGAATCGGACAGGTGTACAGGCTCTACATTGAGCATTAAATTTTCCATGGCAGGGCAGGAAGTGGCGAAAATCTCAATCTCAGATTGTGCCAGGTTTAAGGGGTATTGGTGCGTCATCTCGAAGGAGGTGAGATTGGACATGCGGAATAGGGGTCTGAAGATGTCCAACTTAAGATTCTTGACATCTTCTGTAACGATACAGTCTGACTGGCATGGGTGATTTGCAGAAGTGATACGGATCTCTTTGACGAGCTGGCGATGACTTGAGACCGCAGAGATAAGCCGGCGCATGAAGGTCGATGATTCGATCGGGGGGTCACCAGAATCGATGTCAAGTCGAGTAAGGTTTGGGGTTGAGAAAGGTATCTCAATAATCCGAATGGCTTCTTCGAAGCTGGTCTCTATGCGGAGATTGTGGAGAGGACACAAAAGGCCTTCGCTCTTGCCGTGTGATACGATACTTTGACTGGCCTTGGTAGGGCGACTGCACTGAATTTGAATAGAGCGTAGGTGCTGCATGTGCGATAGGGCGTTCGCGGTCTCCGTTGTGAAATAGGATCGGGGTAAGTTGATTTCCGTTAGTTGAGGCAGTTTGTACAAGAAGCAGGCAAGGTCTTCGACGACGACATGTGCAGGGCCGCCTGTGAGAATATCGAGAGTAGACATGTTTGGCAATCGATTGACAATTTCTTGGAAAAAGGCCGGGAGTGAAGTGAACGGCGGAGAAACACAGAGTTTCTTGACCTTGCTGTGCATAAAGAGACTGGAATATTTCATTGGCGCATTCCACTCAAGTGCTTGTAAGTTTGGGAGAATTGCAGGCTCTCTACGAAGGCCGTCGACGCAGTCAAAAACGCTCTGCTTCAGTTGGTAGGCATTGGCTCGAAGGCTTTTAACACGACGCGCATACGTTTCAAATCTCAACCAATTGACGGCGTCTGGTTTGCTTTCGAACTCCTACGGCATCGATCAGCTAGCGAGATGGATTAAAATTCTTCCACGCACATAAAATTCGCCACCTGCGCGCTTAAGCCGACCTAGGACCCCAAATAATTGATACAAGCTATCCACTTCCTTCCAGATGATCTCCAGCGCTATTTCAACCCAAGCATGGCATACCCGAGCGTTTCGTGCGTTAGATTTATGGTCCAGGAATTCGAAAATGGTAAAGATAAGTTCGGGTATTCTCAAGACTCGACGAGTTGAGCTTGTCATGATATATGGTTGTTGGGAGGACTGCGTTAGTTTTCCGTGAGTGGACTTTAAGTAGGTTTCAATCGCTAGACAAGATTTTAAAGTCCGTCCGTAATTTCGCATTTTCTACTAAGCAACTACCTAAAAGTAGTAAGAGGTGCCGGTGAATTTTTGGGTGGATTGAAGGTATAGTAACGCAAGACCGCGAACAGCCGATATCTCGCGCGGACAGCACTATCCCGCCCGGATTACTAGTGAACCGCTGGCAGACTTTCACATACTTTCACATACTTTCCTAGGATGAACGGGGTGCCCAAGACTTGGCCGAAACTCCCTCTTATATTTACTAGCTTCAACTACCTTACTAGACAAATGAGTATCGGGCACATTTCAGGTTTGATTTTTCTGCCATGTCGTGGATCAAGTCACAGGATAAATGAATGCATGATATTCTTTTTTTTTAGAGTTTGACTACAACAATAAGACAGCAGAAATGACATTACAGACAAAACTCAGGTGTTTTAGACAACAGATTTTGCAAGGCTGAGTTCAGCTGTGTGAAATTCCGTATGTTCAGGGTCGGAGCCCTAGTTGGTCTTATTGTTGACACCCTGCACCCGATTTATATACTCCACAGAATTTCTTTCCCTATGTAAGGGGCATTTGGGCACTAGATGGTGGGTTAAGGTAGTTAGAAATGAGCTGAACGGCTTGATGGGGAGCACATACCAGTGACGACGTAGACGCCAGATGTTTGGCCATCACTGTCAATGTCATCCCTATACATGCAACCTAATTAGCCACGGAAATGACGCATTCTATCAGTGTGAAGTAAATTTTGAGTAGTTGATTGAGTACATGCCGTACATGCACCATGGGGCGATCACATATTCCGGACCGTCCGGATCTGTGGTCACTTCGCTTGGTGCTGCATCTTGTTTCGACGACATACTGAGCTGAGACCAGGTCTTGGGTAGTTTGAAGGTGGTTTAGGTTCGAAGGCACGTAAGGCCCACTGTGCCACGAGAGCTCGCTTTTAAAGCTGTGGCCGCAAATCATAAATCGCCGCGACGCGCGCTGGAAGACTATTTGCATTAGAATCATTCTCACAGAATAGATATTAGAATCTCAAGTAAATCTCAAAGGTCCCCACCAATTGCGACTGGTTTTACAGTTCCGTGTGAATTATCTCAGAAAGGAGGCCGCTCACCGTGACTTATTTAGACGATCGGAAGAAGGAACCACTTCCCTACTTCTGGCAAGGAAAGACTCGATAACAGCGAAAACCTGGATACATTCAGAATCGCGCATTTGTGAGCTTTGATTTTTGAACATCAAAAAAACATCCAAGTTAGGTAGATGAATGAGTCATGGCATGTCATTGTTCAGGCATTCAAACTACCAGAGTTGGGTGTTTGTACAAACAAAAACTTACAGATGCATGTTATCGAAATATACTTAGGTATTTACCAGCCAAAAAGCGGTGTAAGATCGATACAAAAACGGCCCACTGTCCGTGGAATACGGAGATTTTAGTAAGTTGTGTCAATAATTTATTATTGCACAATCTAACTGCCTTATAATACATGCAGCTCAAAGATGTGCGCGAGCAGCGTGTTTCAAGAGAAGTTAGAACACAACTGATATCGGATCTCGAATAGTCTCGTGCATCCGTGGGAACGTGCTTTTCTTCAAGTGAGGATCTGCCTGGATCTGCCCGTCAATTTGTTGATCTGGTTTATGTAAAACGTTACTAAACACTAAGTAATCTACATCAAAACAAAATACACCAGGAAAGTAGTTTACTCCGCTCGTTACTCTAGCCCTCGTTTAGCGTTTCAATCTGAAAATCGTAATGAACTATACAGTCCCGAGGCAGGAGGGCATTCTCGAGAACAAACTAAAGCATAGTGGCCACCAGGGCAGCGCGGGAGCCACACACTCGGATGGGCTTCAGATACAAACTTCTCGTAGGTCGATTTGAGTTGTTGAAGGCGTCATTTATGCATATGTCTCATTCCTTTCCCCCAAGCTGCATGTGTACGTGGGCTCTGCATATATCTTCTGTTCGTTTCCAATGTATTTGCTCACCTCTTTGGCCTATATGTTAGGACGCTTGCAGTGAGAAAGCTGAACGATGTATGCTGGTTTTGCACAATGGTCCGGTCATTTCAGAGGCGTGCGAGCGCTGCCAGGTGCTTCAAACGAAGTGCAGTTTTGAGTTCAAGTCCAACGATAAACCACCTACTGGTGGTAGTAAACGCGAATGGCAGACTCAATTTGTCTTAGTGGATTCAGAGTAAGTCATATATTTTCTAGACGGTTCATTGGCTATCATTTGATAAGTATGTGAAAGATATCTCTCTCGTCTGGAAACCCACATCGTTGAGATAAAAACGTCTCAAGCATTCCTTTGGAATACTCTGCACAAGATCAGCAACGATACCTTTGCTTTGTCTGCAGCCATGTCTTCTCATGTGCGCTTGTTATCCTTCGTATTCACTCAAGTTTGATGTTCACCCTACGTTAGATATCTATGACCACTCTGAGGTCACCCACAGGTCATCAGGCAGGATATGTATCAAACACTAGTGCTTCATGCACCGATTATGGTCCGCGATCAAACGCGATGGCTACGACAAGTATGCCATTATCCGCCGAATCGCAGATATACTATACTATTCCCGCGGAAAATCAGCTGAAAGCCCAAGGTTTTGGTCAAGTTCGCAATCATTGCGGAAATATGACTCTCCACCCGCAGTTTGGACAGGTAATAGCCCGTAGTCGCAATAATGCACATTATTATTAACGATGATGTGGTTCTCTTGCAACACTAGCCGAATTTCGCCACTGATGCTGGGCAACTAGCGTACGGATTACCAAGGACGCATGGTACTCAAAATGTACAGCACTTGACTTGTGCTCCAACCATACAGTCGAAGCAATCGGCACCCCTACAGGATCCATGTTGCCCACAAAATGCTATGATTACCGCAAACATGTCCTATTCAGAGATGTTGCCTAAATCCCAAATATACAGCACTGCTCCTACAGCAAACCAACAAGCACCGGCAGTCCGCGATATCGATCATTCCCGTAATCATTGGTATCCCATAGGCAGGCAGTGTCGACAGGTAAGTCCTTGATAGCAGTATCAATACTGATTATCGTTACGATGTCGGGCCTCGGTTAATGCGACTATTGTACTAGATGAATAACACCATTGATGCTGGGCAAATCGCGCAGACACTGCCAAGGACATATGGGGCTCAAGATGCGCCGATCTCGCGCTATGTCCCCGCCCCCGGTCTACAGTCCCAACAATCGGCCCTCCCACAGGATTCATGTGCCGACTATAATACCCTTCAAACCTCTGTGACTACGGCAAATATTTCTGGACCATCAGGCGCATCGCAAATACACGGCCACCCTCCTATAACTAGTCACCAGAAAGCTACCGCCATCACTCAAGAGCGCAATACTTGGGGGCCTATTGGTCTTGACAGGTAATAGTAAATGCCAATCTCCATCATGACAAGCTCATCTGACGCGACTCTCTATAGTCGACTGGCACCACAGATGTTGGGAAATGGGTACACGGGCTCCTAATGATGCATGGGGCTCGATACTATGCGTAGATTACGCCGCCTCACGTTCCAGTTTTTGTTAGGTATAGTTTGTTACATACTGGCTGGGTTATTCACTCTTGGTCTCGCCTTGGGTATGTTTTGGGCTGGATTTTCGGGAAATACACAGGCATATTTCTTGTAATATAATATAGTATGCCAATTTTCTTACCCAGTATCAAGTGTGCAACTTATAAGGATCGTAGAATAGCGTAGAGTCCTGCCAGCGCAAAATCCTCCAGCTTCATAGGACATCTATCAATTGTGATTATGGCCGCTCCTCTAGCGGAGTCTTCTATTTAACTGTTATGCATAATGATTCGAGTATACTATGGGGTAATCAGGAGTCGGAGTTCTAGGTATCATAAGTAGTATTAGATAAAGGCTTCACTCGCTCAATTTTCGACAGGCACCCACTGGCAATCTCGCCATCCTCCCTCGTGCGTGCTCGCGCCCTTGACATTGTTTCCAATAGGCAGAAAGCCTGAAAGCATGCAATTCTAGAGAAAGCCTCGGGCTCCGTTCTCTCCAATTCGCCTCAGCTCTTCGTCTTATCCTCTTTCGTCTTATCCTCTTTCAATCAGATACCATTCGACGCTTAGGCTCACAAGAAACTCCTGTGCCTCTCAAGTATCGAGATTTTCAAAGAGGACGTCAAAAACTTTGGCCATGTATAGTCTAAACGGATCCACAGAGAGCATGGAAGCAATCCGACGTCACGGTCTCATCCAAACTGCAGCACGGTTTTCCACTGTTATTGACTTGTATTTTCCCGCTTAAATTTGTCTCTAAGTATATTGCAAGTATCTTTGCAATTTAGTTTTGCTGATCGAATCCAAAAGGAGGATCTTTTCCTCGGCATCCAGGGCCTTGCCTCTATGTACCGAGCCAACCGTCAACTATGAGTCCGAAAGACTCTCCTGCAATCCACCCGACCACGATTGCGGTTATAAAGCTGTGGAGCTCATGATCGACCGAGCGTGCGACTACATCTAGCAGCATCATATTTCCAATGTTGTCTTGCGTTTGTTGTGAAAGGGGAACTGAGTCGGTCAACGCAGCTGGCGGTGCGGAACGCCAGTTGACTATCACACTTCACCGTTTCAGCTTTGAGAAATGAAGTATCCTGCTCTGCTCTGCTTGGATTTACGCAATTTTTGCAGCGGAGCGACGCTGATTTTGCTATTATAATTAGCTAGTGTTCATTCTGGGACTGAGTACTAGGTATAGAGCTATAGTTACAGAGATTTCCCTTCCTGTGAAAAGGGGAACATAGAAATGTCCGAGCGGTGTCCGTGTGACGCCCAGGTTTGCTAGTCCGTGCACGGTGGCCCGGGCTTTCCTTTCTGGAAAACCTTCGAGGCCGTTTTGTGACGGTATTCCTTTCGATAGATTTTACTATATAGCAGAATTAGAGAGATATACAGTTAGGGCACGCAGATGGGCTGGGTATGCACTCATTTTATTGCTTTTACATTTACATCGCGTGCAGGCGCTCATTTATCAGTTCTATATTGAATGGGAATCAGCGCACAAGGGTACCGCTGCAACCCCTGCTTACGTTCCCCATCGAGAGCGCACGACGCCCTCGACGTACTTATGATCCCACGAGGCCCCGAGGAGGCAAAGTGCCTTTCCACGGACTCATATTGTTGGACAGGGACAGGACGCAAGACGCTGGTGAAAGACGGCACGCAGTTCGATATCATCGCAAAGCCCTACGCTGCCTGTGGTGCGGCGGGGCGCGCCTCAAGGTGCTGTGGCACATCCTCAATGCGACGGGACCCGGCATACCAGGTCGGGCGCAGAGCTAGCCGCACGGTATGATCACGCCTCTTCTTCCCCCTCCGCGAGCTACATGTGTCACATAGATATGTCCACACAGTGCGCCACGGCGCACACAGAGCTAAACGCTGATCGCGCTCCGGGTAGTGCGGCTGAGGGGCGTCAGCACCGAGCGGCAGTTTGGTAATAACGAGGACTCGATAGGGGGCGCGGGCATCCAGGACTCGCCGCCTCGCGTTGCGAAGTGGCCTTGTCAGCGGGCCGTGTGCGTGCAGATAGTCAACAAATATACAAAGCAAGTGGGGCGAAGAAGCTATGCGCAGCGGCTACCTGCAGCGTAGCGACACGCGCTGCATGGAAAGACGTCATACGATCTCTGTCTCGAGTGCGTAGAAGGCTATGGTGCAGCGCGGACATCGCACGCCGTTCGTCCGCACCCGCAGGAATATACTGCGGCGTTGCGGCAGGGTACGTGCAGGCGGGCACAGCGACGGACAGCGAGGGCTCCATGGCACGGATGTCACTCCAGGAAAGACACGACAGAGGACACAGGGGACCCAACACCGGAGCTGGAGAGATATGCTGTGTGCATGCAGTCACGGCTGGAATGAGGTACGCGCCGCTCGTAAACGTTTAAACACTCACCTACTTACACTGCGCGTCTTCCTCCACTTTCTTTCTACCCAATTGTTTGCACTTTCCGTACGAAGTGCCGAGGTCGACATTGCAGAGGCGCGTGGAGGTTTCATCGCATGGTAGATCTGGCAATCTCAGTGGTGTATGGCGAAACTGCCCATGAGCTGATCGCTCGGTGAAAATCGGTCTTGGGTCCCGGGTGGGTCCGGCTCGGGCTTGCTGCCCGGTATCTACCGTTACTTCAGATCTCCCATAGATGCAAACCTTAAATCCATGCTCTGTTTCTTGTTCTAATATTATAAAGTCGAACAACACATGAAACTAGCAATTTTTAACTGCTTTTTCCAGACCACTGTTGGTGCGTAAATAAGGCAGCAGTTTTCGTGGACGTTGGCTTGGTACCAAACTAGCCAGTGCGAAACTAGCCAATGCTTTCTCCGTAAAGTTGTCCTTACGAATGCCTCCGTCATTGCCACTGAGACTCTTCCAGCTCTGAGGCGCGTCGAGCAGGCGCGCGGCCAACGGAAGGCCGCTACACACGATCATGGCGAGAGGTGAGAAATGATGTTTTTGTCAAGTTTTCGTCATAGTCTCTCGTATCCAGTGAACAGTTGAGCTGCAGCGTTTTGTTTTCTGAGGTGTGAAAAAGATGAATTATAACTACTCTCTATCGTCGCAGAGTATTTTGAGATATAGGAAATTGTTGGTGAACAGCGAAAGCGAGAAAAGGCTCCGAGTCGGAAATGATAAGTGTTGCTTCAATGAGATCAAGAACCCAATGAGATTTGTATGTGTATCTGCGGTTACTCAGATATACATATATATCCACTGAGCAACGACCACCAGCGTTGGTTTGATGTTGTGCAAATCACAGAGAATTTAGTAATCATTGTCCTCTGGCACGAGACACCACCTTTCGTCGAGTCAAACAAAAATAAAACCCATGAGAATGAGTCTCTGTTGAAGCTCAGCCACAGGGTCTTCCGAAAATTTGGCATGAACCCGTCGACTGTACGTGTTATAAGTTACTTCAGGTACGTAGAGACTTTTTCAATGTAAAAATGTTTTACCGTGCGCAGCACAGGTGCACTACATATATTGATTTGAACTTGGCGATTGGAGTGCGACGGAGAATTCCTGTCTTTTCTGAAGCGTCAGTGAGGCCTAAAGTCTTGGTGCAGTCGCAAGTAAAAAGTATCGAGGCCAACAAGGCACTGATATTGCGCAAGGTGGCTGGGAGATGGTCGACGATGCTAGCAAGCTTTCAGTGTCGTGAGCGATGTCTTTAAAAAGGGCGTATATCGACGATCTTGTATTGGGAGCAGATATCAGTGATATCCCCGAGGAAGACGATGCCAGAGAGGAAAGGTCCACAATGGCCTCAAAAATGGCAACCAACTGGGTAAGCAGATCCGAGCTGATGTTTACATTGACTGTAACGTTTGCGGCGGACAATGAATCCCCCCGCTTTCGCACCCGGCGCATTCACGACAATGAACCCATATAGGCGATACATCCATCCTTTGCGGAGTTGGCGATTCACCCTTCGCTACAAGAGTTGACGATGCATTGGATTTCGAAGCATGTTGAGATCTTGGCCTGAAAGATGTTGGAATCCTTACCGAAGCTCTGAGCCGCTTTTCCGGTGAACGAATGAGTAACAATGCAGCCACCACCGTGACAGCTATCTTTGGTCGTTTGGTCATCGACGCATTCAAAGACCAAGGTGTCCACTTGACCTGGGAAGCCACAGACCGTTTCGTGGGGGGCTTGCACCGCGAGTGAGCTCGGGAAAGTACGGTACTGTTGGATTCTGGGCGCTTCGAATAAGGGACCGACGAACCACAGCTCTGAGGAAAGCCTCCACATACACCGTTGCAGGAAATGTTGGGAGGAGAGCAGACACATATATTGCCATTCTGGACATACTTGGTATCGCATTCGTAGTGGCAAGGGTTTTCGGAGTTGTTGCAGGTATGGTGCGCATTGGATGGGAAGGTACATTGACTAGCGTCGGGTGAGGTATTGATCAGAGCGGTAATGTCAATGGAGACGACATTTTTCCCGAGCCACGGACTTCAACTAAAGCTTGAACATCGTCATTAGTGTCAAGGTAAATGTTCAGGTCCTTCAAGCATAGATAGAGTTTGACATTGGTGCCAAGGTCAAGGTCGCCGAGTAACGAGCCAAGACCCAGTAACCGAGAGGCATTAGCCGCGAGGTCTACGTTGGCATTGATGCATACATCTAGAGACAGTCACGAGCTATGCGGTGTTGACGAGAGGTCAGTACATGTGCGGCAGGCGAGCGTCCGTGTTCGCGGCGACTGAGTGGGAAAGAGAGAAAAGAGCGGTCGCAGGGAGAACGAGTGTTGAAATCGGGAGATACTACTTGGAAGGATGTAGTTGTGAGACCGACGCGGAGCGCGCCGAGACGGGGCCAACCGCAGCTCGCCCATCGTCGATTCGAGGATGATAGAAAATATTCTTCACTGTCACGTACTTAGAACACTAGTCTTCACTACTTATTGACTACTTACTATGATCAGTAATACGCCAAATTAGTATAGGTAGTTTAGATCTCGTATAAGTATGCAATGCCCTTTTCCTTGCAATACTGCTTAGCAATGTCGCCTGCCTTGCATTTTACGACCCACATATTGCCCCTTTTATATCCGAACAAAGCGTCAAATTCTGGCCCGTATTCATCCCGTGCCAGCTGGGCCAATCGACTGTCTTCGGCTCTTCGGGCTTGATGGAGACACTTGAGGATTATGCTGTAACTGAGGAGCTTTCTGTTGACTGTAAATGCTGCTTCAAAGGCTTCGGGAGAGGGACGACGCATTGCTTGCACGATGAGCTAAAGAATCAAATGATGAGTGGCATTTATAAATGGCCGAATGATGTACGATGTCACCTTGTAATCGCAATATTGGGATTTCAGATACTTCCATTGATCCACTTTCCGCCAGTCCCCACCCTTCGACATGTAGACCGATTTCCAGTAGATTATTGGAATGGCGCAACCTTTGATGACGAGGTACGAGTAACCCTTCCAAAATGGGCTCATGTCATCCCACATTTCGTTTAAGAGCCAAAGATTGTGAGCGAAAGATGTAGCGGGGGGCGGGGGAACATCCTGTTCTGTAAAATCCAGTACAAAACCATGCGCCATGGTAATTGATCTCATCGGCAGCGGTAATTGTGAAGGGCATGGTATGTTTTCTCTGAGATCCGTTAGGACCATTGAAGGAGCAGGCGGTGAGAGAGCGGCTGTTTCCCCAGGCGTGGAATGTTGTAGGATTGTTGCGTTGCCTGAAACGTGCGTGATCAACGTTTGAAGGGCAATGTTCATGCTGTCCAACTTGACGTGAGTTTTCTTCAAGTTAGGATCGTTTGGCTATAAGTTGGGCAAGATACAACTCAGCGAAAACAAAGACAGCATTAGAAACTTGTTAGAAACGTACTGCAGCAACGTATGTAGATCTTCGCTCGTGTTCTACTCGCTCAGCGGCCATTTTCATTCGTGTGGCTTCGTCATAGTAAGGATATCTTGTATTGATGAGCTTTGCCTACATGAAGCAGTAAGTACAATTGATAAAGAGATTGAGAAAGTGTGTAGCCACAAAGTCTTGGTTGTGCTGCTCCTGGTTCCAGCGCTGAGCAGGGGCCGCCATTGAAAGTTCCGGGAGATAAACGAGGTCGTTTGGCCTGCCAAGTGAGGCTGAACCTTTGACAAGTGCCTCCCGCCGCATGTCCGATTTTTTTGCAGATGGTTTCTTCGAAGGTCGCACAGCGGACCTGGCTGCTCGCGAGCCGAGATGGGGTCGACCAAAGGACGGCTTCAGTCTGCTACAAGTTTAGAAATATCAGTCAGAAATCGATGATACGAGGCTTACTGTTCCCATAGTTCCCTCGTCTTGCTGAATTTCCGGAGTCGTTCGCGAAGCAGCTCCTTTTTCCCCGAGTATGGGAGTCTGTAGGCCTTGCACATGTTCTGCAAGCGAGCCCTGTTGACACCGTGGCCATCGCTGCATGTACACGTGGTAAGTGACTGGTGTTCAATTTGGGGGAGGGGGACAATGTACATGAGCAGATACTGCGCGTTGAAGCCGTCTTCTCCTTCTAGTTCTACAGGTAAAAGTATGTGCCCCGGGGCATCGCCTTCAACCCCGATCCGGGGCCCACCAGACTCGAGGTCCAACTGCGAGGGTTCGGCGACGATGGCACCAGCGATGGACGTGGACGTTAACGCCGATGCCGTCGGTTCGTGATGTTCGCGGTCGTCATCGCTGAGATCCATGCCGATGAGCATGTTTGCGGCGTGTTGGAAAAGGTGATAGATGGCCATGATTTCGATGATACCGGCGTTGACTATTCGCAGCCGCACCTGGGTGGATGTGGTAGGAGACTACGGCGGCACCATAGATCTGTGCGATGGTATTGCAGATAATTAGCGAATGTACTCTAGTTGAGGAAATTAGATTAAATAGGCCAATGTGCCGCTGGCTCAAAGGTTCGGTCTGCTTCCGCGATTCGGTTGATTTTTGGTAGGTGTTACGATCCACGGTCCACGGAGTACCCGATCACTCTATGGCAATTGTTATGTCATCAAGTGAGATCTCGAGAAGCCCTTCGATACCTGGCAACTTCCAATTCTTCGAAATACGCGAATATAATGGCGCCACAGGGAAGGTGTCCGAGGATGCGGGGACCCAGAATTACATAGATGATATGTCGCATGCATGAGAGAAAGCCATGAAGCTTTGAAGCTTGGGTCGAAGGTTTGGGTGCTCGGGGAAACGAAGCTTCCTCCTCTATCGACCCTTAGTATATTATGGATCCGCCACCTGCGGGGGCAAGGCTCACTACCAACTCGCTACGCCATCCTAGGGCTGTGGTAATTGTACATATTTGCTCTATATGTATTTGACAAAATTGCCACCGTTGACTTGATAATTTTCTGTGAAATAATACCACGATTGTCCACTGCGACTGTCTTCAATATAGTTACTTTACCAAGTACCTCTATATCATGGTACTCACATGTCTTAACGAAGATCCCATTGTCCCGGTGTTCAGGGAATGACTTTGACACAAACGACACATATAGCAATGTAATTGGCAATCTTTTGGGAGGCACTGTGGAATGTGTATGAGAAAGAGAGGCAAGACGTGGCTTGGACGTGGCCTGACGTGACGGGCATATTTCCCGATTCGTACACGCGACGACGCGGCGCGTCGGAGTCACTTCGTCGCCGGCAGATAAGTCACAATTTACTCTACTCAAGCAGCCCAAATGTACCCATAGGCTTTAATTACATATCTGATAACTGTTAAACGTCGGAAGAAAGCAAAGAAACGGCAGTGTCCAGCCCTCAGTGCTGTCTCCGGACTCACTCTAAGTGCCCTAACTGGTACTTAGACTCAAATCAAGCACCTATTGCCTGGATTTCACAGATCTTTTTAATATGGATACCTGTGATACCTGTACAGCTACCTATCTGCCAGGTCTCATCGCAATCGGAGCGATATCAATAGAGTTATAGAGCCCACAAAGTGGCGGCGTTTCGACCCTGAAAAAAGTAGAAACTGTTTTCCTTTGGTCGCACGGTTCCAATCAACGTTCTGGGGGTGCGGAGAAGGCGCAACGCAACCGCGCATGTCCGCCGGGGTGACCCCTCCGTATCTCCTTTACAAGCCTGTACCATTCCGTAGTACCTCTAACGCGGTGTCAGTATCCACGCGGCGCCGAAAGCGGCTGACGACATTAAACATGCCGAACCCGAATCGCGAACTTCGCAGATGGTGGGCGAGTGGTCCTCCAACCCCATCCTGACGCCGTTCTTCAGACCTCGTCGAATCCGAATAACAAACTGCCAAACTTGCAGACTGTCTCCCCTCGAAGCTCTCGTATCATTCATACGACGCCCCAACTCCCGTAGAAGCCCCTCCAGCGACACACCTCTGTTGCTTGAGCTCCAATGGGACGTGACTGAGGACCCGGTGCGCACTTCTGGATGATCACAGTGAACGCGGATATGCAGTATATCAGGGCCTGCACATTGTAGGAACCAAGTGGGAACCTAACCGCTTGTCGTGCCCACGGATTGTAAACGGAACCTCGTTCCTTTCCAATCTGGTTCCTTCGCCCAGTGCAGATAGGCGCGCAGACACTGAATTCCCTCATTCCGCGGTATCTAAGTACGTATGCACCTCTCGATTTCTAGCCACCGTACTAAACGTATCTGCCAGGCGTCAGGCGCTGTGCATAGGTACTGTCGTCGATGACGGATCGACGTTGTCCTCCGAGTGGAGCTGCAGATCAAACAATCGGTGGCAGGTATGCTAGGGATATGACCTGTTATTCCTGTACCATGATGTTTATCCGTGCCTAGAACTTCATGGTCGTTGGACTTTCGGTTTCGGCTGGTTCTTCTGAGCCATGATCTTCTTTAATAGTCAATACTACAGGTAACACTACCTCTGGAATATCAGATCCATATCGCGACGACGAAGCTAAATCATGACACCAAGGTTAGCGAATACCGTATCACATCGAGTGAGAGCGCCCACAAGTCAATATATATGAATTTCTAGTCCTCTCCCTCTCCCTCGTCCCTTTGTCTCGAATGACGGGAAAGATGTTCCTCCTTAGCTCTATGATGAAAGGCTGGGATTATGAGTGACGCCCGAATAAGACCACCAGGAATCAGAAGTCCGACCGCGTCCATGGTGGTGGACCACAGTGCGTAATTTTTGCGGCCCAGAGCCTCTCTATATCGCCGATTCTCGATGGAG
The DNA here is from genome assembly GCA_000827495.1 of Hypholoma sublateritium FD-334 SS-4. Lineage (NCBI taxonomy): Eukaryota > Fungi > Basidiomycota > Agaricomycetes > Agaricales > Strophariaceae > Hypholoma > Hypholoma sublateritium. The sequence goes on along the minus strand of KN817638.1, from coordinate 68,538 downwards.
GTTATCGGATGCCAACTTGAGCGTTTCGTCGAATGACAGAATATTGACGACATGGCTACTAGTAGTGTGTTTAATCGTGGCACTTTCTGACACAATTGTTTCTCACTCAGGGAGTGTTTAACTGGTATTGCCTGCAAGAATATGGCGGCTTCTGGCTGATGGCAGGGAGGAGGAGGTATATCCCGTTACGTACGTGCGATGAGATCCACCAGAACTGAAAAAAAAACGAAAACGAGATTCCGCTACGCATACTTATCACTTGAAGTCAGGCCGCTCTGTATGAACGCTCGATTTCAGAAAACATGACCTACATATACACTGGACATACAGGAATATAAAATATAGGGGCCCCACTTCAATATATATTAAACGTTAGTGACTCCACACCTTGAATATATCCGAAGTCCCAAGTCCATCTCAGCACTTAATATTTATCCACATCTGTGGCAAGTAATATGCATTCAACTTCGTCTTGTACGAACAAATGAGCATCAATTCAAAATATTAACTAACCGCCCCTGTGGAAATGCTTGGGGGGGTGGAGATGCATAAAGATCTGCACACAAGTCTTTAAAAGCGAGTAGCCAATGAATAACTGCTCGGTTCATATGACTAGAGGCATGTCGGTCATTCCCTCTACATTTTCACGAATCCCGCGGGCCGCCAAACTTCTTGCGCCCAGCCTCTTGCCACCTTTCTTGAAATTTGTAGGAGCTTTTCTTTTTGCGGCTCGCGGTTTCTTCCTTGCATGAGGTTCGTCCATGCCCAGGTCTTCCTCAATAAAATCAATGCTGTCCACATTCTCGTCTTCTGACAGGTTACGTAGAGCATTATTTAGTAGCTGCACTGGTAGGCATGCGATTGAATTGTCTTGTGCTCATGAAGGGATGAAGTATGGTGGTGGAGTGGATGTCCACCTTTAAGCTTTACTTATTCAAAGAAAGATACGATGGATTGAAAAGCTAATGAGCGAAAAAGTGATTTACTGAAAACACCACTAACAAGAGATACGCAAGAGAATACAGGTACAACTCATCAACAGACAACGAGAACGACAAGATCAAATCCAAACACAGTGCGAGAGTTGCATATATCTCACAAACGATATACATCTCCTGAAAGGAGGAAGTCATTCTCGTGGGTAGTTTACGATGTATCTCCGTCAGCCAGTCGAGTTTTTCTGCGGCGATTTGGACCCGGAGCCTGGCTTGAGTGAAATTAGTTTGGCTTGTCTCGCCACAGAGAGTGTGTTTCCGGCGAATTTCTGATCCGTCGGTGGACTCGTGGCAAGGCCGATTCATTTAGCTCGTGATGGTAGATATCAGTCCCATGTTCGAGTTCCTGGCCGACGACAAGAATGGGATAAATGTCCTTCAATTTCTTGATCATCTCGGGACCCTGCTCAATTATCAAGTTGATAGCCAAGAGATGGCGAATTTCAGAGAATGGCTTTGATTTGAGAGGCCAGGAATCCTTCAGCACGTCGTAATAGCGCCCTTTCCGACGAACGAGCCAAACTTGGGTAGCCCAGCCAGTGAGTGTAACAACGACATGTAACGGTCGGATGACCTCGAAAATCCGTTTGACTTGTTTCTTCCCCGGGGTTGGAGTCTGGGCGACAACGGTAATGTGGGTTACAACCCCCCGTAAATTTGCAGACAGTCATGCTTTCATCTATCCCGAAGTCATGAGGGCGACCGTAGCCAAAGCAGTAGATGATCATGGCGAGAGTGACTCCACTGGCGCTCGAAAAGCTGAATTGCGAAGCCGAGATGATGCCAGACCGGTCGACGAGAACTAACGCCCACTCCATATGTGCGTCCTTGATGAAAACGAGAGTGGTGACGAATCGCCGGTACGCTTCAAGTTGGGACTTCCTGAGTAGTATTTGACTTCCCCAAGTCGTGCTTGAGTCCGCTAGTCACTGGCATTGTTCACAAACTGAGTCATTTTATTTACATATTTAATCACCAGGTGAGTCAGAACAATACTTACCTTGACGTTCCATTTATGGAGGTTGGGAGTTGAGTAACTTATGGAAAGTAGATTGCCTATTTACTGATTAGCAGTACTAAAACAATTTAAAAACTTTTGCATTACAGAGCTAAAGATGTCGCAGATCCCCCTAGCTCGGAAAAAATTATGCAAATGCTGTCGGAAATCAGACGGAAAGATCTACAGAAGAAGATTGAAGTCCCCGAAAGGAGGTAATAAGTATCCTTTGGAGTCCAAAGAATATCAAACCGAATTCGTATGTCTGGGCCCGGGCGTGGTGCTGTAAGGAACTGAGTAAAAGTGGATAAAAATGGTAATTTCCTTACTGATATTATATCCTCACTTCGTCGTCGGTCGAGTCAAAGGATGTCGTATATTTAAAGGGCAACTATCGTCACTAGCCAGGCACCTTTGTATTTACCCACATGAACAACTCTGAAAACTTGACTCTGGCCGATGCTGGTGAGTTTCGATATTTTCTTTTCAAATTTCCCTATCAAATATGGGTGAGTTACTAGCATCTCGCAACCATTTTCCTGTGAATCAGATGCAGGACTCGGTAGAAAGGTCGCAGCTCGATCCCAATGACATCATGGATATCAAGAAATTTCTGAGCCACGACGACATAAGGCGAGAATATCATTTCACCTCGAATTACTCTATAGGTGCATCACACTGTATTTTATCTTATACACTAAATACTGACCAAAAAATTGGAAGAGAGCTTCTGGAACAAAGTAAAACGCATTCTTTCCGTAGGAGGACCCAGCAACATGGGGAAAAAGGAGCCTGAGAACAAAGAAAATATATAGTGCAGAGAGCAACGAACAGAAACGCATTCAGAACGAGTCCTAGGACRTCTAGCACGTTTTTTCATCCGTTTCTGTATACCGCATTATTCTATGTCTAGGCGGTTCAAAATGCCATGGATATTTCAAGCGATGTTTTTAAAAGAGGTGTTGGATTGACTGCTTAAGGTTTGGTATGCGTAAACCTTTGCTGATGATTGATATAAGTCCTACTCTTTCCTCTACAGTGTACGAATGAAGAATCGGCTCGCTGCGTAAGAGTGTCCAGTCTTTCAAACGCCACGGTCAAGACTGTTGGTAAGGCAGTGGCACTCATTGAGCACTTGCGCGTCCGCCCGGGTAGTTACCGGGATGTCCTTTGTTGGCCCGAGCGGCATATTGCCAGTGGGCCCGCGCGGGATATTATTGTTGCAAGTCCGTGAAAGTCCATGGCGGCCGTTCCGGGAACRCCCGTTAATTTCAGCTCTAGTTACCTAAAAGTCCCGCGGGATGTATTTGGCTGGACCGCGGCCCCTTGCGGGATGTCCTTCGTGGGCCCGAGCGGCTTATTGCCAGTGGGCCCGTGGAGATATTATTAGTCGTTCTGTCAATCCGTGAAAGTCCGTAAATGTCCGAGGGCTTCTGGGAAGTAGAATGTCCGGCGGTGATGACCGGCGGCAATCCCCGACGACGCTCAGCGCTCATCGCTATTAATTAAAGTCCCCCAAGCCCATTGCTACTCAAAAGTCAAAAGAATAAACATATATTACACAAATACCACCGTTACGCCTACTGACACAAATGTACCGCCCCTCGTGCCCATACTAGTGTCCCCCACCTTCGGCGTTTCGCGCGATGTTGTTAGTTGATAGCAAAATGGCCGGGTGGCATCAATATCGCGCCATATGTTGCGGTCGGGTCGCAATTGTGGTGCAGCGTCAATGTATGGTCGGCAAAAACACAGCAGGATGAGGAGCCCTAAAGCCCCAGAGCGGTGTCCGCCCGCGCTCACCGCCTCGCCCATTGAAGGTMGGCCCAAGGTCGCTGTCTTGCCATTGTCCCGGACTCGCGGCTGTGATGCGATGTTGCGTTACCGCCGGCGGCATCGCATGTCGAGAGCGCACGCAGTGCACGAGGAACACATAGTTGGACTGTGGGTAGTGTAGCAGCGTTGCACCTAGGACTGCAGCGTCAGTCAGGAGAGCACAGGAGAGTGCTGGCGACGCGTCCCAGGAATTGCCGCCRGTCAGGCCGGCGGCCATGACCGCCRGACATTTGCAGCGCGTGCCTGTAAGAGCCTGTAGTAACGTACCCAGCCGTGTTTTACCTACGGACAATGGCGCCATGGCTGGGTGGAGTTAGCAGCTGAAAGAAAGGAAAAGTAGGGGCACATACAATTTGACCCGTACAAAGCAAGCTAAGTCTGTYTGGGCGTCCTTTGCGAGACTAGGAAGCAGAGGCATTAACTGCGACACAGGAAGACCGCAGTGCATGTAACTTGGCAAGCATTGCCTATCTTGTCAGGAAGAGCTTCTCTCGACATCCCTCGACGTTCTTCAGCTTCATGTTGGTGCCAATGACGAACACATGGTCATGCTCAAGTTAATCAATTACGAATGCGAGTTTCTTCGCTGTCGTGGTTGGCGTGGCGGCCGTGTGTAATCGTGGGTGGAAGAATGTGTACAGCGTGCATGAGTCGGAGGTGCATCTAAGAGGCGCGTCCATCGTTGGCCAAATAACGATTTACCGTGACCGGCGCTCAGTCAAGCTAGTCGCGTCACAAATTGTGATCGGCTGTCCGCTACAGTCCGCCCGGACTAGCGGAAGGGCGGACTCTCGAATTCCGGAACATTTACGGATGTCCTGTAATATCCCTCTTATAACCAAATCCGATATCCGCTATCATCGGCTACGATTATCTTGCAAATATGCTTGGATTATCCACGCTATTACCTAAAAGTCCGCGGGATATTACTTGTGGGCCCGAGCGGCATATTGCCAGTGGGCCCGCGCGGCATATTATTGGTCGTTCTGGCAATCCCCGCAAGTCCGTGAAAGTCCATGACGGTCCAACCGGGCGCGTCCATTAATTTCATGTCCGAGTCGAGGAGGCATCGCGGCCAAGTGTCGAGAAGCGTGTCAGAACTCTCGCCCACTTGTGAAAGAGTCTGCAGTAAGGGCGGTATCGTAGGCGGGAGTTCTGATTGACCGGTTTGGTACCAGGCCAGTCGTCTGCAGACTGCGAGGGAAGAATGTAACTTTGTAAGTTGTGGCACGGCCGACCGTTGCACGTGCTAGCTTGTTTACCGTCACATGTCAGTTCGGCTCCGTCACATGTCTTCCACGCCCTCTGACAAGGGACGGCCAATCATTATCTCCAATCGCATCATCGAGGAGTACTCGGAACCCAACGTCGACACGTTACACAAGAAGAACTTGTTCTCCCTTGGCGAGGATCGGTTCTTGACGACACTCATGATGAAGCACTTCCCGACGTTCAAGACTAAATTCTGGATGCCATTGCGCACACGATGGCACCTGAATCGCGCCGCATCTTGTTCTCGCAGCGTCGTCGCTGGATCAACTCCACCGTGCACAACTTAATGGARCTTATCCTTCTTCCGGAGCTAATTGGATTCTGTTGTTTCTTGAKGCGCTTCTTCGTCTTCATTGATCTCGTCGGTACCATGGTACGCAACATCTATTCACAATTGGTGTTACGGGAAACTGATCGGCTGCCTTCCTCTTAGATCCTACCTTCTACTTGTGTCTACGTGAGCATTATCTTGACTACAACGAACTTACGTGCACTAAAGTTATGCTATTTAGTTGATCTACCTCGTTATCGTGGTTGCCACCAAGCAAGCTGCTCTGCCAACTATTGCTCTTGTCATGTTAGCTGTTACATACGGTCTCCAGGTGTGTAAAATATTCGCTTAGAGCCAATCATGCATTTTTGACGTGAATACAGGCTCTTATTTTCCTCATCAAACGAGAGTTCATGCTAATCGGATGGATGGTCGTTTATATCCTTTCGTACGCCGTTTTCACTCTTCGCGTATGTTTGGCGGCTCACTATTTGCTGCAGATACCCGGTTTACAGTTTCTTTCTACCCATCTACTCATTCTGGTGTATGGACGAGTTCAGCTGGGGTAACACCCGTGTTGTCATCGGCGAGGGTAAGSAGAAGAAGGTTATCAACAATGAAGACGAGAAGTTCCACGAGTCTATGATTCCCTTGARAAGTTTAGCGGTACGTGGAATACCTTTAAAGTCTAGCCTATTCACTGATCACCTCGTACAGAATACGAAGMGGAAGCATGGGAAAYGGGAACACGTCACTCGGATGAAACTGGATATGAAAGCAAAGGACAATCTCGCTCGCACATACATTCACATGCCCAAAATTCCCGCGCAGGATCGCCTCATACCTACAACCAGGCTTCGCAGTCGGGCGATTACTACCGGGATACCAACATCACGAACAACAACAGTTCCAACCCCAACTTCCTTTCATGCCTTTCGGCAGCGGTCCTGGCTCTGTCGCTGGTTCTGACTATGGTCACATGGGTATGCAGATGATGCCGCAGATGGGTTATCAAAATACGGGAAGTATGTTTGGAATGATGCCGCCAAACACATCGATGATGTCCATGAACATGTACGGCGGTGGCGGAGGGAGCCACCATGGCTCACAGTAGGGTACTATTCCGCCTTCCATGCCTGTCTTGGGTCAAGGCCAGCGACGGATGTCCACGTGCTCGATGGTGACCACCGCCAATCCATTCGCCGGTCCAAGCATGAATCCCAGCCCTTCAGACGACGATCTTTTCAACGCGCTCAGAGGGTATCTCAGCACACAAGATCTGATGACAGTGACCAAAAAGTGAGCTCGTTTCTTCTGCTTGTGCACCTGTAACTCATAATGCCTCTTTTTAGAATGGCCCGTGAGGCAATTATGGCTAAATTCCCCAAAGTCGAACTCGCGTCTCGCAAGGATTTCTTGAACCAATCGATTGACAAGATTCTATCCGAGTCATCGACTGCTGACCGACTTTCTACTACGCCCTTGGCCCATAGACAACCACAAACCCTACTTGTATCGGACAGCGATTCATTTGCTACTCTGATTGCTATTTGGCTCCTACTTACTCCCTCGTCTCCACCCGCTTTCAGTTATTCACTTGCATGGACCCTTTCATTGTACATAATATGTAAGTAGGTACTATTTTCCGTGGACGCTCTCCTATGTGGATATCCGCTCTTTACGATTACAATACACATGTCATAGGATGGTTTATTAGCACGCTATCAAGCATTTGTCCCTATATACACATGCGCGCCGCACGCTCGCTCTGTCCGACGGTACTACATGCGGATTTCGCTTCGAAGCTTTCGGGCAAGAATAATATCCCTCGGCATGATTGTCACCCTCTTAGCGTGGATCGCAACGAGGTTCGTATCTTCGAACAGCCCAACGAGGTATGCCTCGGCCGCCTCCTGGAGCGCCACCACCGCGGACGATTGGAAACGCAGGTTGGTCTGTAATTTAATACGCTGTCAGAGATATTATTAGTATTACTCGACAAGGGGAATGCGCACTTTGTACTCCTGCGCGATCCCGCGGACAAGGCGCTGGAAGGGGAGCTTTCGGAGGAGCAGCTCGGTGGTCTTCTGGTAGCGCCGGATCTCGCGGAGCGCGACCGTTCCCGGGCGATAGCGGTGGGGTTTCTTCACGCCTCCGTGCGTGGAGCGCTTGCCCTGGAAAATATTTCTAAAATGGTTTCGGCGAGAAAGGTGAGGTCGTACTCGCCTGGCCGGGCTTCGATGGAGTTTTCTATCCGCGCTGGGTGATGACATTGTCCTTCGTTGCGAGACTTGTGCCGAGTATCTGGTTGCGCGGCTGCTTGCCGCCAGTGGACTTGCGAGCGGACTGTTTCGTCCGCGCCATGTACGGCTATTGGCTCGAGCTGTCGAGCACCATTGAGGACTGTGCTCGGGACTCAGCATGGTAGATAAGCTGCACTCCCTTCACGCTGCTTAATCAGAAATAGCTTCACCATTTATGGGCGAGACATTACGTGGATCTTGTATCTGCGAATCAGGTATTGATCACTGGTACTACAAGCGGGATCGCCAGATGAATTTCAAAAGTCCTGGTACGTTAGACGCCTCGCCCACGCCCGAGCCAGATATCTAGCAGGGGCGCGGCGACGTCATACAGCCTTGGGCAATCCGTGCCACGCTTGACAACGCAACAGGCGCGTCGAGCCCGCGCCAGGGTCGCAGAACATCTTGTATGAGTTGCCGAAATTGATATGTCGACTCCATTTCCCAATGCGGCAGATAGCTATATAAATAGAAAGCGGGGAATCGCAAATTAAAAATTTGTTTGGTAAACAAACCCTCTCCTCGTCTTAAACCACCAACTACTATGCCTGATAGCTCCAAAGTAACTGGTCATCACGCGCAAAAGCCAAGTGGACGGTACAAATACAAGGAGGTGGGCAAATCGTCGTCTTCCCAAGATAGACTGGCCATTTTGACTCGGACGCGTCCAACAACAGCCCTGTGCCCTATGTGTCGAACATTGTGAACCATGTATTTGGCGCTACAAAAAGGGGAGATGGCGCTCAACGTGCGAGTCCTGTCGGGATAAAAAGCGTAAATGCCCACACAATACCAACGATATTGTAAGTAAAAGTCATCGCCACGGATAATTATTAGGATCTCAGGGTGACCCAAACATTCCATAGAAAGAACACCCTGACTTCTTTTTAGGAGAACGCATTGGAGGTCTTTCTGACGATATCGCTGACGGCCTGGCCTTACCTGATGAAGCTGGTCAGAGCAATCTCGTAGGTGGCCCAGTCGCGAATCCAACAAGGAAACTGAGGAACTTGGCCGTGAGTCAAAAGAAAAGAAAGGTATGTAGACATAATCCACGATTTTGCACCACAGTTTTTATCAGATCCCCGCGTTTAAATAGAAGTGGACCCGCGAGTCAAGTATCCTTTATCCTGTCGTTGAAGATACCGCTCAGAACAATGGGAGGAGGGTGGGTAGGATGGTGCCAATGGGAGGTATGCGGCGACAGGTGCGCTACAGTTACCTTGGGCAATCCTCCACCCCTGATACTACGTGCTTTGTAGTTACCCGCTACCCCGAAACCGGAATTAACACAACACTCAATTGCCACAGTGAAGAAGCCGACTCACTATGGAAAGAACCTGCCTCCGGAGAAACTACACGCCTTCCATATTGATTACATGGATCGAGACGACATGCAGCGAGCACAGTCAGAGTTATGTTCGCCCACACCACCTTCACCCAGACCTTCTCCCGGGTCGTCTGGCGTATCTACCATTCTTCACACGAAGTCTGTGCATTTCGAGCCCAACCTGGAGAACACATTACACAATTACACCTGCAATTCGACAGACAATCAGGTATCGCCCTCCTCAAACCCCACGGTCTCTGATCGTATCGATCACGTTACAGCTGCGCCTATTCCAGGGCCGTCTGAGGCAATTCACGCAGCCATGCCCACCCTTCGCGAGAATGACATTCCACCGCTGCCCGCAGTGGACTCGGAAGATGAAGAGATGCTGTCCCAGTCTCCACCGCATATCCATGTAGCTCAATCTCTGTCATATAAACCTGGCCCCGAGCCTTGCACTAGTTTCTTGTCACCATCTTTCTCTTGCAATGTCGTTCATCCGCATATTCTTTTGGACCAACCCAAAACTACATCTGTAGGGCAGCCCCCCGACGAAGTGCGCCTGTCGCGTGAAGGGCCCCAAACTTTGGAACGAGCCGAAAATTCATCACTAGGGCAGCTCTCCACTGAAGAAACACCCATGCCCAGCCTGTTACATGAAGCGACCCCAACATCCGTTACCGCCTACGCTGCTCATCCGGACATCAATTTGGAACCAGTTGAAAATCTATCTCCGGCGGAGCCCCTCACCGACGAAGGTATCGCCTCCTACCTGTCATGTAAAGCGACTCCCCAGGCGGAGTCGCGGTCGCGACTTTACCGACTCCCGGGGTATTTTAGACTCCGCACTTATGGGGAAGCATGCGAGATTCGCGACCAGCTCGTCGCAGACGCGGTTGAAGATGACGAGAGCGCTGAATATCATTTCGGAGTGGCTGACCAATACCGGGCGCGGTCAGAGAGGAATCGTCGTCGTGCTGCTGATCTTGATCATATTCTCAGCCCTGGGCCTTGGTATTAATTGTAATCATCTGTTCGTCACGCGTATCATCATGAATCAAATGAAATAAGTAGCTCAGCGTGTCGATATGCCGCTGCGACCGCGCAATTACCAGGTGAAAAGTCAATCAGTGAATGCATCATATCTTTCGTTCCAATTATGCAACTTACAGCACAAATTGTTGCAATTGTTCTTAAGGGTAGTAGTATGTACTGCGCAGGAACCCGGGGACAGTCAAGAGACTGATAGCCGGCCAGTCTTGCCATTTGACCTACAACTCGTTCAACTGTTTTAACCAGTTTAACTGCTACTTCACAAAGCCCTCCTCTTCGCGTAAATCCCACACGCACTATGAAACAAGCAGCCACCCACCCATCGAACAGTCACTTAGCCCAGAGACCTACAGACGATGCTGAGCGGAACTTAAATTGTGCTCCTCTAAGTAATGTAAGCACCAGCACCAGCACACCGTGACCACATCGCAGAAAACCGCTTTGTTCAAAGTGTAAACGGCCACGAGAAGGCCACCCTCGATCTGGCTGTCCATACACCAATTTACCTTCCCTACTCAGCAATATTGAGCTCGATAGTAGCACGTCGCACAGTCCACACCACTTTGAATCGATTAGGATGAGCACCGCGGCCAAAGCTATAGTTTCTGAGCGCTACTTACAGCCCATCAAGCAGCACAAAATTCCCCTATCCCTGCCTATCACCTCTGAGGACCCTGCAGCACATATTTCCCCTCCCCAGCCTGTTGCTGCGGTGTTCACGAGCGCTTCTACAGCGATGAAAGGCCCTGCTATGAAGAGCGAGGTACCGCTGCAGCCTTCGATTTCACCATTCCGCGATAACACTTACACATCCGTGTTCTCTGCCGATAAAATGCCAGTGCGTTAGTGGGCAGTGTACAAGAATCCGAGTAAGAAAAGAACACTATTGCCAATAATTTCTACACGAGCTTACTGTCTTGCGACCGCAGGTCAGGGTCACTCTCCCAAGATCGCAATTTATTTTTGTCCAAACTTTCCGGGCAAGCGCTGGCCGTCGTCTACTTGATTTCCAAGGCAAATTCGGACGCAATTGTTGATCAAGCTGTTGCACTGGAGCTCAAGACGGATCTGGTTGTGAGCCAGAACGATTACGATTCCAATTTCCTGATCATCTTTGACAATGAACAAGGGGACCTCAGGCCCGGAAGTCTGCTTCACTCAGTCAAGAATTCAGCATATAATAAGGTGCATGGAGGCACCGCGACAGGGTTGACCAAGCTGCGAGCATATGCCGCCGCGGTAGTGGTTGAGCAGTAGGTACTTGGGCTGCTTTGGCATTTGCGTGAATGGGTCCAGATTCTTACAATCGTGCATTTTTTGTTCGTGCTATTATCACATGTAGTGTTTAATGGCCCGTATGCACTCCGGCGCAGACATGAGCACGAACGCGCTTTCAAAGAGCTTGCTTAGAAGCCGTCTGATGATGCTTAATAAGCGCAAACGACAAATCGGCTTAGTCAGCATAATGCACCTCTCCGCATCTCCTACTTATCACCGTTACCTCCAAGCTGAAATCCCAAACAATACCCGCGACTAGTTTTGAAGCACATAAGTACCAGTGTGCGATCGGTGCCACGCGCACACTCAGTGCATACTTCGATACCGTGGCGACTAGGCGAAACGTTGTGCCGATTTGCAACATCGTGCTTCATCTTTTAATTTCACCGTCAGCAAAGGCATATGCGGTGTCTGCTGTTGATTTGAAACCTTGTCCATACTCCAAATTCTCCATTAGATGTGGAAGATGCAGAAGGAATAATTTATCGCTCAGTAGAACAATGGCTTGGAAAGGTGGATGACGACTCTATTTCATTGGCATGGCTGTATGCTCTTGCAACTGCTAGACAACTTAGTAGCCATTTCTAAAATCGAATCAATCTGCTGTACTTAATCCGTTGCTCAAGACTCAAGACTCAAGAGTCGATACAATCCGGGAAGGAATACATACGCGGATGCGCCACAACGATGTGCACACTCTGGATTGCGCTTGGATTGCGCGACTTTCCGAGCTTTAAATAATGGCCTGAGCATTTCTTCAACATCCCTAAGTTAGATGAGTAAGCATCAGTATTGTTGGGGGTTGCCTGATAGCGCTACATATTGCTATTCCCGCTACCTTTAGGTAGAAGGGTTTTAGGGCCCCATCCCGTCACGTTCTCCATAATTGAGTGTTACTCTTCCCACGAAACACGTCGTCACACTTGGCGCCCGCGCCCGTTTCTTTTGTTTGAATGATCTGAGACTCAGCGCTCGATTTGAAGCGACRCCAGCGAACGCACMTTTCTTCCACCCCCACGTTTCCCTCAAATATTTGGACTTTTAATGTTTATGTACTGTGTATTTGGCGATAGTTTTGCGTACGTGAATGCCTTGATTGCGAAAATGCAGTGGGTAGCGGGCGTTGCCGCTGGTCGGCCTTATCATTATATAGCAGCATAGGGCCATAGCAAGGGGTACCGACTTTATAGCACTTTGTAGGCTCATGCTGATGCAACATATTTATAGCTCTATGGAGCTTACCGAGAATGCTATGGAGCGCTCCATAGCACCCCGTCTTGGCTATACAGAGCTATAATTAGGCTAATTCCCGGTCATTCTATTGGATGCAGGATTACAGAATATCAATTTTATATTGATCGTGCATTTCCCAAAGAAATTCCGAATCCGGAACGGCAAGGTGCCGTGTGAATAATTGTGAATTCACATTCACCATGAATCCGGCACTTGGCAATTTCATGTTGTCTTGCATCGTTCACAACTCTCCCTCTGCATCTGATTTTGATATCTAACACATCGCTCACTGAATCCTTGGGCGTGCTTTTGCATCTGCACATATCGACTTGTTGCGAAGGTTTGCCTCTGTACTGTATGCGCATCAAAGACAGTCAGGGAAAAAGTGGCCAGCTCAGAACCACTCTGCCCTCTCGTTTGGCACGTTACTTCCGTACATAGGAGGACATGCTCTCTTTGCGTTGTTCATTGTATTGACGTGAGTTTTCCTTCTCTTTCTTTCATGGTTTGTTGAAGAACGTCTTTGTAGTATAGCTGTTGCTCGTGTATGTGTTACTGGATTTTTTTTCGACACCGAAGTCTCGATATTCACTTTCTTTCACCATTTTGGCCCTTTGAAACATACTCCCGGGCATGGTGCACCAGACGTTGCTCGCGCGTGACACAATGCCTCGGTGGTACGCCCATTCGCCCTCTTCGCACCACCCCCTTCCGCATCCTATTCAACGACTGCCACCGCCATCTCGATCGGCACGCAACGCTGTAGAGAACCTATTGGACGAAGAGATGAAAGGGTACCTGTACGTGCCGGAAGTTCTGATATTGCATTGTATATTTACCGTTGATCTAGCGTGTGTCAATCCGGCAGCCGCTTCCGCAGAAGCTGCTGACGACGATTACTGCGAACGTCGCACCTTGAATATCATTGGACAGGTAGTCCACACAAGCCGCACAAATTTTTGGTACACCCCCATCCCCCGTTGCGCACAAGATGTTCCAGATGTTGATTCTATTGACTATATCGTGGTAGAGCTACACCTGCACACCGACGTCATTATCTCCAGCAAAAGGTCGCTATTCGTCAAATTTATGATCAAGATGTCTTCATGTTTACACCCTATGGCCATCTGGTAGTATTTGGAACGTGCTCGACTTCCTCATCAAGGTCGGCATCGACATTGTCAACGTAAACACCGGGCTTGACTGCATTGGCGGCTTGAATCGTTTCCCCTGATCCTTAAAGGTGCTGTGGGCTCTGCGGTTAACCATACTCATGGACAAGATGCTCAGTACCTTCCAAATGCTGGTCATCTCAGGCGCCCTCCACATTCTCGATGCCGCCACCTTCGCCATCCTGTACATAATTCCATATGCTGTCTGGGGTCTTCACATTTTCAACGGCTACGTGAAAAGCGCCGGGTTGTTGAATGGCATCAGCAAACACGTCAATACTGAGCATGACGACATTCCGATTTCTGGTTCCTCCCATCTGGGACCACCCCTAGCCATCAGCGCGGTGTCCAGCTCTGACTCGTTCAGATCATCCTTCCTTGTTCTTGAAACCGTGCCCCTTGAAGGCTGGACAAACGACGTACGAGCGGCGACAAATGTCGCCAGATCCGATGTGCAACTCTAGACCAATTCCTCCATGGGGAATGCAATCTTTTTCATCGTTTACAACTTCATGAGGCAGCAGGCGGGCTGCGGCTTGTGTTTAGCTTGTGCGACCACATCCGTCCGTCGATATCTTATTTTTCCGATGTGAATGCTAATGTCTGACTCAGATTGCACACCCGTTATCTCGCCCACTAGAGCGCTTATCTGAAGAGTAGTTGGCAGCACTCCGATGATGCGGAGTGATTGCATGTATTCAATGTGCATCTTCCGGATAAATCACGATTCCAACCAGCTTATTCGTTTGAACACTATACTGGTATGTCGTTTGAAAATTGTTTCTACAATCACATGACAGTGAGAATTCAGGTTCACCGTGAATCTGTCTCGAAGCAATTTCCCTCTGCTTTACATAAGACACTTGTGCACGCCCTCACAATTTGAAACTCGCTACGGTTGCACAAGTGAAAAGTAAAGTATGTCTTAGAGTGTTCTCCGAAGTTCACAAAGCAGTTCCTTCATGATCTCTGTAAGTTCAAGCCTATCCTTCCTTGCCTCCGCAATCAGCTCCTCAAAGCTTTTTAGGATATCCCAAAGTCTTCTACGTGACTTGTATCCTTACTATCCCCAAAGCGTGTCTTTTTGGATGCTCGGTCACTTGTGGCGGAAGATGGAGACACCGATCTGTTATGCTATGTCTTTATATTAGCAAAGTAGATCCTTGGGAAACAGGATGACTTTTACCTTTTTACCGCTTTGCGCGTAGTTTCTCTGCGGTTCAATGTTTGAAGGCGGAATGTTTTGATCGATGCTGACTACGGGCTTGCTGACGGATTTTTGACGGTTCTTGTCAGATTTCTCTTGCACAGGGCTCATTATGTGGTCGATTTCTGCAATTCTAACGGCAGGAAAATACCAGATTGAGTCTTCGTCTTTGATTGGATCCAGTTGAGGTTGAGTGCAGTATAGAGAAACATTGCAAGACGCTTTTTTGGCCATCTTGAATTGCTCCAAGTCGCGGCATGATTGGACGCTTTTGTACCTTGAAAGTGCCAAGACTGATTCGGCTTAAGACTTGAAGCTTGAAGCTCGACAAGTGACTCCGTGGATCCACCGTGACACTGTTTTCAGAGTCATCTAGGGCCATTCTACCTTTCACCAGTCAATCAGTAGTCACAATCTTATGCAGCGGGACCGCTGCTTTCAAATGAATATATCAAGAGCCACCCGGATGTGCCATGCTACTTGGTAGGATTTCACAAACATTTACGAGTCATTGGCGTCTTCCGCTTCCCTCACTAATACGCATACGTATTATTTGAGGATTTCTGACTCAAACACAGGCATGCTTTAAGAACTTCTATTATTTGGGTTGAATTGCTCAGCCTGCACGCGCTTAATTAGTATCACTGGTTCACACGAGACATTTACTAATCAGTAAAAAGTCATATTCATTACAAACCAATCAAATCCGTTGTATACCCCCAAAATACGTTGTAATGTCACAATACTCGTATCCTTCTATACATTATTTAAAGCGTTTTTCATACGATCTCGACAAGAATTCCAACCGACACAAGAATTGTGATCTTATAATGCCTGCCAATCTTACAATCCCATAAAATACATAGCGTATTTACAATGACTGCAGCAGTATAGATTTACTTAGAGGCCCATACAATGTCTCACAATTTAAATACTGAAATATAAATGTAATTTGATTCGCTTTACGGTACTGATACAGAAAATATACGAGTGATGCAACGAGATATGTGCATGAACGCGCAGCCGCGAGGCGCAACCGAGTGTCACACATGCGTATGCCGCTGTCCTCAATTCACCTGTATATACGCCTTCTGACTGGACCGCGCTGCCGTCTCCCGCTGAGAGGTGTTTAGCACCATGTGTAGACAGTAGTCTCGTTCAATGTACTCACCTATCTATACTCATAGACACGCAGTTGATAGTGGTGATGCATGTAAGGTCACCAAGAACATTTAAGGCAGCAAATGGAAGTGGCGACGACAGAATGCCATGAGATGAGCGCGAGAATGTATGAATTAGTGTAGAATAGGCTTACCAGAAACAAATCGTTCGTATATGCGCTCTAGAACACAACTGGGAGTCAAACCTACAAAAATCAGTGAATATATGCAGTATATATGTACTGAATAACGAAGACTGGACCTACTTTAAGTGCTCAGTCTTCGTATATGCGCTCTAGGGAATGTCTTTTAAATCGCCCTTCACATACAACATTGGGATGCTAACACTTACCTGGAGTCTGGAGGACGATTGGAATGGCAGTGTGGGCGAGCCGGTCGAGGGCGGTGTCGACGAGGGTGACGGGGCCCACGGGCGGGTCGGTCGTGGCCAGGCCGCCCGACGCACGGTCGACGAGGACGAAGACATCGCGGCACCAGGCGATCTTGAGCGCCGGGCCGCATTGAATCATCTGTGGGATGCTAAAAGCCAGAGTCAAGTATTTTCAGGCAACAGTGAAATAAGAATAGCTTACCAGTGCGCGTGAAGATTCTGACCCGCACTCTGCGATGGGGCCGTGAATGGTGCACAGAGCCCCGACGGCAGGGGCTGGCTGCTGGACTGAGCGACAAGATTGTCGGTTTAGCTTAGGGACGGCGGATAAGAATAAGGGCAGCGGCGGCAGAAACAAAGGGACCCAAACATAATGGGGAGGGAACGGGATGGGAGAGTCTGGGGGGATGGTAGCGGTGAAGGAGAAAGGGACGCGTCGCGTTAAGTGCAAGCGGGCGAGCAGCACTAATAAGTTAAGCGGACATTGCCGAAGGGAGTATTAACTCCGCCCGAGGCCGGGGCCGGGGTGTGGGGATTTGACCGGAGGCATCCGAGATACTTACTGGGTCAATATTTTATCTCGCTCGCAAACAGGACCAGGATAATTTCACTGGACTTATATTATACCTGTTTTATTGCATAACCTTACAATCAGTTCAATTATGACGAGCACTATACAAGGCAGTTGCAATAACGGCGTTGCAGTACAATATTTATTGGTCAATACAAGGTCGTTACAAAGCAATGCAACTAATCGGGGTGGCTCCAATGTGTTGTATTGTTTCTGACATAGTGACTATATCGTGCAAAATACTTACCTCACTACGGACAGAGATTGACAGAGATCGACGGAGAAGAGGAGTACTATTACCTTGTAGAGCGACCGGGGCTCGAGTCATTGCATATCTCAGTGGTAATTAATTAACTACGAACTTGAAGTATCTTGATCGTGACTTCAACGTAACTTCTTTTTACGTTATTTACTAAGTATGTTTGCTTACTAAGGCAAGTTGGACTGCTTCTTCTGCTCGCAGCTCAGCTAAGTCACTATTAGCCTTTCGCCAAACTCTTCCCCTGTCATCTTGGTTTTACGTCTACAATGCCTCGCTCACGCTCTCTTCCTATATCTAACGACAATCGCTTAGTGTCCTTGCCCTTGCCTCCTGACTGTATACCTTCATACTCGGACAGCAGCTCTGAATTCCACTCCATTGACTCGGAGCCCAACGACACACCGTACCGCCAGTCATCTTTTCAAAGGTCAACGAGGATAGACTTTTTAGTTTTGCGTGGTCGGAGGCTGAAATACATCCCACATCCAGTATGAGTGTACCGTTAGCTCAGATCGTCGATCCAAAGGAGAAAAAAACGACTGATATACACAATCGACACATACCACCCCGCCTTCCGCCTGCTCTTTTTTGGAGCACTCTGGTACACGCTGATGTGTTCAGCACATACATCAAAGCTGAGGGCCTGGAACAGGAGGTATGGAACTGGGTCAGCTATATTGACATGGACAAGCGCTGATGGTTTGGGACAGATTCGTAACTCGGTGGACGTTGCCAGCGAGGGCGTGCAGATGTCCTCAAATGTCAAGATATCTGAGGCAGAGCCCTTGAAGTCTGTTGGCCATACTTATTCGAACATGCCAACAATCGAAGCCCTCAACTCAAGCCGCTCATTCGTCTCTGAAAACACCAGCCAAGTGTGGATAGAAAGCCTCTTCAACAATTCCAGTCTTCCAAAACCTTTCGATATTCCTTCCATGCGCAAATCCGACCTGTGGCAGCCAAGGGGCCCAGGCGACCTGGGAGGAGACATGTTTCGAGGAATGCCCGATCTCACCGAGGGCGATACCATGAAATGGCTTAACGACCTAGGTGTTAATATTGGCTACGCCCATGGTCTCTTGAAAAAGAATTTCAACGGCCCAGCCGACCCAGATTATGGGTGGAAATCCTCCGACGGCAATCCTTTCCGCATATTCAATCATGCTGGGCGCAATAAGCCACTTTCTGGTGGCTTGAACTTACGCAAGCCCGACATGGTTCTCCTTGATCGCGACCATCCGTATCGATCAGCCACATCTGTGGACCGCCTTGATTGGGGCCCCGTACGTGCCCTGGTCGAGGTCTCTGTTCAAGACAGTCACTATAAAACAATGCTAAACACGCTACTAGAAAAGGCGGCCAATATTTTCCATTGCCAATTACACAGGAATTATGTTCTAGGACTAGCTTTGTTCGGGAAAGGGATGAAGCTCAGATACTTTTTAGTCCTAGTCGATCGAGGCGGCGCCGTCGCCACCCGGCCAACTCGAGTGAAAGGCTTTGATGCTCTGCTCCTGGCTCGAATCATCTACGCTTTCACGTTTGGGAGTAACAAACTTCTGGGGATGGATCCCAATGTCGAGATAGACCATATCACAGGTGGTCCAGTCCGTGTACGCGTTGACAACCAGTGGTTCAACATCGTGAAAGAGATCCACATCTCCCCAGTCCTTTGCAGCAGGGGAACCAGGGTTTACATTGTCCAAGACAGCTACGGGAGTTACCATATACTAAAAGACTCATGGGTACTACTGAGCCACGCTGAAGAAAACTCGGAGATAGAACATTTGAAACATATTAGCACAAAGTCGAAAGAGAACTGGGATAAATCGGCTAAAGACAAGACTTCCTCCGATTCAGCCAAAGCATTAAGGTCTCACCTGTTGCAACCCAGATTCGTTGCTGGCGATGAGAATGCTGCCGACACCAATACCCCTCGACACGATGGAATTTGGGTGGAAGCCTATCCACGTATTCGTCGACGTACGGTCCACGGTCCGATCGGCGATCCCATCACCTCTTATCGCTCGCGCGTCGAATGCTTGCAAGCATTTATTGATGTTGTTGATAGTAAGGGTTGAACACGCTCAACCATTTGTACCAATTTCTGACTCAGCATATTTTGTAGTGTTGAATTTCCTCGATGCTGACTGCACTTTACTCCACGGCGACGTTTCGCTATCCAACATCGTCATTGTGCGGCTCCTTCCGCATGTAATCCTTGCTGCCTTGGAGTGCCCTGGCGGGATCAAGGAAGCTATGGAATGTATGGCTCTTATAGCATCCGCTGAAAATCCGCTGGCGGCACCTAGACGTCCTCCTGCAAATATGGACATTGAATCCTTTTTTGACGTACCCTCTGGTGGATCGCTCATCGACTTTGATTATTCACGGGCTAAAGGTAGTGTCACGACAAACGCGTCTGTAAGTACAGGTCACCTTTTGTGCTATCATATATTAACAGTCTATAGGGGACGCTACCGTATATGTCGATAGAACTATCGATCAACATGGCTGGGTCAAAAGCGCCATTTGAACACCGCATGGACCACGACATTGAGTCGCTGCTCTTCGCTTTTCTTCACATCGTCAGGTTCACCTCTGGACCCGCGGGTAATCCTGCCGAAGATGTATTGATTGATGTCGACGAGATCAGGATATCTCAATGGCACCATGATACTCTTGTCGCCAACGTCCCACATGTGAAATCGTCTGATGTTATGCGCCTTCGTTATGCTGAGGAACTTCAATCAGTTTTACCTGCGTACTGGCGTCCTCTCGCATCCAACATCACCAATCTCATCGACATCGTCTACCCTAGCCCTATTCTTCCCTTGCACACTGGCAGTGGCATATCCACGATGTTTAGGCAGGAATTGGTGAATATTCTGGAGAAATGCCGCAAACTCGAAGAAACTCCGCACAGATATGGCACAAGCATGCCATTCCAGACACGTTCGCAGCCAAAGAAACGCAGAATTGCTGAAGATGATGCTCAATTACAAATGGACCCAGATATGCCAAGCAGGGCTAAGCGTGCCAAGACTACTAAGCGTTAGGCCGTTCGTTGTTTTGCTGCCACACTATGCAATCAGGTCCCCGTCAGATGAATCCATAGTACTGTTGTGGTTGGTGGTTTTATTGCAAACTTGTAAATATGGCCGTCCGTCTTTAGCAGTATCACCAAATATAGTCGTTTGCTCTTCCTTCGAACATTGTTCCAACTCTTGTTACCTCGGAATGACCTGGGATAAGGTTGGCGGGACACTTTTCTCACGTAGCATTCTTTGTGGTTCCCACTTAAACAACATACCTACAGGTCTCGCATTGCACACACTACACTGGTTGGTTGAATTGTGGGCGTTGTTTCTTCGGAATCTGTAACCACGATGAGGCTTCCCGGCACTGTCTGGATCCCGAGGTCACGCAAAGTTTGTCGACAATATGGGTAAGTACGTCTAACAAATTTTTGAGGGCGTTGCTGCTGCTGAACTGCAGGCACAACACATTTCGCGCGGTGCACTCAGCGCGATCAACACTGACATGGGTGAAGAGGACGAGGTCACCCTCAACGCGCTCGATATGCAGCCACAACAGCTCCCTGCCTCCTTTGGCGCTTTTACTTATATCGCAATGCCAGCCTGTGAGTACCCCAGTCCACAATGGCCTCCGAAGTAGACACACGCCCGACCGCCCTCGACGAAGTCCCCACCGTCGACACCGACTTTGGCTCTTTCGCGACCGCAACTCTGGCGTGCGATCGCCTCGACGCCGCCCCCGACGCTCCCGCCACCATTAATCAAGACACCCTGCGCTGCTGCAACTCAGCCATCTTGTCGATCTCATCGTCGTTGTCCACCGCCGCAACAAACTTGAAAACATGACCGTCAACGCCACCTCGCGCGCCTGCTCCGAGTCCCGGACTGTCGCCGCCAACTTGCACAGCCTCGATCAGTGCCGAATACACACCCGCAATCTCGGCGGTGAGCTCAAAAAATTACTGGATACCAATGAGAGAACAGATTGTGGTACATCATGTCTATTTCACAATTATTAGCGACTCTCATGCTAATCTGAGGCCCCACGCCCGCAGTTTGTGTTGAACTGCGTTCTCATCCGTTGGCATGAACATGTCCGAGTCGTCCTCTACGACGACTAACAACCGCAGCCACCCTCGCCCCACGGCGCGCTGACCGGAGTGCCCTTCCTTTCTGGTATCGTCCATGCTTGTCGCGGTCCACGGAGCTACGTACGCCGTTTTGATATTGCGATGCCGCTGCTGACATTCGCGGATGTAGCTGCATCATCTTGTATGATGAAGGGGACTTGATCATGCTCTGTACCACTGTGCAGCGTGCGGGTCTGTCCTGGCGGCACACGAACTTTGAGGTGAGTCCGCGCTTCAATGATTTCAGGTCGGATAACTTATCCTCTCTACGCCAGATTTGTTATTCGAAACTTAAATGTTATAGATAGGCAAAGTGTATTCGCTAGGCTAGAAATTAAACAAGTTCCTCACCATCAGCACCAGCATTGTCCACATCAACTTTGCCATGGCCAGGACTCAGTTGCCGACCTCGCTGATTATCATACTCAGTTCATCGCGATCACCACATTTCTGATTTTGAAACAGTATCTCTCCGATTAAATGGAGCAGAAGTGTTCGTGCATTCGTGGCTTCCCTCCATCTTTCTGGGCCGAGATTATGCAGTATGATTCAGGAAGACTGGGGACCCATATGACATCGCCGACGTTTGTTTTGCAGCCCGCTTTGACTCGTCCACCTCGTGGGATCACTGCTTCCTATTCATCTCCTCCCGTCTCATCTCCCTTCCTCAAGTCCCAATGTCTCGGAAAGTCTCCAATAATTCTCGATGCAAGTCGAATGCAATTCAGGCTTCGAATAGCTCCATCTTAATTATCACCACAAGTAGATTCCCCTGCGGAGACCTAGTTGACTCTACGAATCTCAGTGTCCTCCCCATCGAGAATATACACTACCGCGTTCATTGTGCACTCCGGCCAAGTCTAGCATGTCCTTTGTATACCCGACAATGAAAATACCTCCCCTTTTCCACCATTCATTGCATCACACAGAGCCGCCTCGTACAGATACAGAGCCCACAATGTCATATCTGACCGTCCTGTGATTATCACCATCTCGAATGACATCGAGTGCTCCCTCCTCCGTCTACAGAGTGGACTCTGAAATAGCTCAGAGGAATCACGATGCGCTCGCTGCTTTCGATCACTCGTGGTGGCGACTACGCACCACCAGACGCGAGATCCGTCGCTTGCACAAGATGCGCTCCTGCTTGCGCGTGGGCGCATTCGGAATTCCGTTCAGCCGCGGCGCCCGACTACATGACGGGCTTGGAGGCAACGTGTTTGAGACAAAAACAACGAAGAGAAGGAAGGGCATGGATAGAGAGTGGGTGAAGTCGAGGTAGTGGCATACACAAGCACATGCACAGGCCCAATATCCCCCTCTCCATCGATGTGCCTCTCCTTCTCGCGCCTACAGAAGGCGCACCGAGTGTGCGTGACGCGGCAAATATGACGCGGCGGACGTACGTGCAAGGTTGGACGTGCTGATAGCGAGCGCGGAGGCACGGGTTAGACGGGCGCGGTATAAAATCTCCGCTCTGTATTCAGCGCTGCATATGGGCAAGCGCATGGACGAGCAGCGCCGCGCGTCGGCTCAGGCTTGTGGGTTCGCCGAGGTCGCGCTGCTCGTACTCGTCACCGCCGGGCTTGCCATCCTCATCCGTGGAAGCTTACGGTAGAAACAATGTAGAAATATATCCCTGTTCGAAGACAATTAATCATATCCGCAGATTGACTTATGTGCGCTAAGCACAAATAATTATCGCAGCCCACGTACTGAGCAGCTAGTCTGCGAAAGGTGGCTGTACATGGTCATTTGATGGATCCGTACACCGTATCTTTCCCAACATAACAAAATGAATATAAAATTTCCACGACTTTTCCTTTCCTTGAGAATACTCTTGTACCTTTGTTTCAACTATGTATACCCTTATCATTTGTTACTGGAACCTGTCCATGATTTGTATCCAACATGTCTGACTCTGCCAACATAGCAAAATAAATATAATTTTCTACAATTCTTTCTTTTCCTTGCGAGTACTCTCGCACCTTGGTTTCAACTATATATACCCTTGTCATTTGCTGCTGGAGCTAGTCCATGGCTTTTATTTGCCTTATCTACCTTTCCCAATGTAACACAATGTATACAAATTTCAGAAAACCTTCTATATTCATTGCCAATACATTAACACTTAGACTTCAGTATTGAATATGATTTACATGACTATATGTGCTATATTTGACATTATTTTATACTATCAATGTAGCCAAACACTGCAAAATGACCTGGCAGCAGGATATCCCCGATTCGCTGATGTATAAGTATATGAGTGATACCCTCTAGTATCTACACAAACCACATCATATAATGGCAGGTTCCACCCAACTAGCTCTTGAACTCACTGAGGCTATTTCTAACTACATGGGGCAAAGGTTTTTGCAGCAAATTCACCACTTGGAATGTTCTATTCATGTCCCTAGTGGCTGGGACACCAGTCTCCTATATGAATGCAACTTGGCTGTGGACACATTGACTAGAGCATTTAACCACAGAGGTAGGTATTATTATCCTATTCTAACAACCTCTAACTCACTGAATAACAGTCAAGACATCGTGGAATGTCCAAAAATACATCTCTGCACTCACTGTTCAAGCTTCAGGGGTCAATAAAGCAGTGGAAGATGCCCTTATGAAGAAATTCCCCCCTGTCTATTCTCCAGCAGTACTTCGAAGAGAACCCTGCATTATAACAGATCAAGATGGCAACATAATGCTTTGGTATTTACCACGGGCAATAGCGTTGTCCACTTCTGTAAGTCTACGATCTGCAAGGATAATATATCCGACGGCAAAATCGTCGTTTTTGCCGCCGGCAATTATTACCCGCGGGGAATTTCGTATTTCCCCGTAATATCACAGTCCGGCTGGAGCTGATCGTCTCTCAAGATTCAGGGGTTTGACAACCTACAATCTTTGGAAAGATCATTGAGAATAAAAAACAAGTCTCCGAGCTGGCGTGTAAAGCCAGACCATTTCCGATCCAAACCAGGCTGGCTCAAAGCTGGAAATGTAAGCCTATCGCCCGCGTGGTTTCAGCAGGCTCACGAGGTGAATATATTAATTTGTTCCCGGTATTCAAATCTCATACGGTTCACAGAATACCCATCAAATTGAAGTCTCTGCGGAGCTATCGAAAGAGGACCCCTTCGAATGGCTTGCACTGCAAGTCCGAACATCAGCCATTATTGGAGGTATTCTTAGTATAGTCCACCCGGAACAATATGCCGCCGGCATTCAGATTCTTCGGCAATTACATGCTCACCCGGGCGCAGTAAAAAAGGGTCATAAACTTGCGGAAATTTTGCAAGTATGGTCAGCTCCGTTCAATGTCGTCACTGTGATCAGTAACCGAGAAACTCCATTCCACCGGGACAACGGCGCAGATCATACATGCTTTGATATTCTGCTGGCTCTTGGAGAATATCAAAATGGACGATTGGAGTTCCCTGGGCTGGGCTTGAGACTCAAATATGACTCAGGTACAGTTGCGGCATTTTCAGGAAGAATTCTGCAGCATGGAGCCACATGTGGTGGGAACAGGGCATGTGTGGTTTATCATTCAAAGGCCAAAGTGATGAAACATTTCGGTGCATCCAATCTCTCATTGGTAAATGTTTCACTATACTGTAAATAAATGCAATAGCTGTAATGGGCATGTATTGAAAGATCTACACAAGAAACAAATTTATATTTCTTCTACCTGTTGACCTTCAGATACATCATCCACTTCCACATCAACAGGTTCATCCGAATCAGAGTCAGATTCGGGAAGAGATGTTCCAGCCGAATGTCGAGTCGATGAGTTTGGTGAGTGAGTGGAAGAGTTGGCAGGGATGTCACCCTCAGAGTCCGAGCTCATCTCCGGGGTCGCCGGCGAAATCCACATTTTTCCGGGCGGCGTTGAGTGGATGTGTGAATATTGCGCAGTAGCACTAAAGTCACCTTCATATGGTCTATTGACATCGCCTTGATATGGGATTGGCGCAAAACATATGGGATACTTGGAACGATATCCCCGAAGTAAGCGGCCATTCTCGAAGGGCAGTTTGTCCTGCTCGCGATAAATCGTGCCTAAAATATGATAGGCCCCAATTTTTGCAGCGGAGCGGTGCATTGCTTCTCCCTCTGCACGAATTCCTGAATCCACGCGCTGCATGAGTTTCTCCACGTCCTCGAAGGCCATTGTCAGGACTGTTTGCAAAGCTACACATCTTCCGCATTGGGTGCTGGATGGAGACAGACCGGCAGAATCCGCGCAGCTTGCATCATTCATTTCCGGACGGTCCCGGGGCAGGCCGGGCGGAGCGTCCGCTGGGAATCCCGGGCGGTGTTTCGACAGACCCGCAAATTTTGGGGCAGAAAGATCCGGACGGTCTTGCGGGTGGTCACCACAGCTGTCCGATCGGGGACGCTGAGGCGACACCATATTAGGCCGCGCGGAAAGTCCAGGAATGTCGTGCCAATTCAAAATAAGTCCTGGCGGGGATTTCATGCTACCAGTGGGCAACATGTCACGGAGCACAATTTCGAGGAAGCAGGAGAACTGCTCTGAGCTGATGGTGACATTGGTACAGTGTGCGGCCACCTGGGCGTTGGGTTGTTTCCACCAATAAGCGAAGTCATTCGTAGTGGCCAATATATTCACGTCATCTTCGGCCATGAACTGCAATGTATCCATGCTAGGAAGGTTGTGTTTGTCGAAATAGGGCTGGGAATTGCCATGAGTGTGGCCTACAACATCTTGCAGTAGGTATGGAACTCCGACACGGTAACCGTGCAAGGCACAGTAGCCAAGGTGGGCTAATACCTGGTCCTAGAATAGAATGTGTGAAGTCCATGATCTAGAGGACCAATACAACTTACAACTTCGGCAATGAGATTCTCTCTCCATGGTGCATCACCCCACTCCCTGGCACTCTGCACAGCTCGAATTGCTGTGCGCAGGCGTGCCATTTGGAGGTGAAGCTTGAGCCGTGCTTCAGCCTCGCGCACCAGCCGGGGCGTGGGATTCTGGTCTTCGATTGTCAAGAAACGGAGCTCATGATTGTCCATGGGTAAAGAGTATTGGTAGAGACAGAAGGAAGGCGCGATCAATTCAGCTGAACTGTGGATGGATTGGGTCACGTGAGCCCGAGCGGTGACGAAATATCCGTCAAATGCAAATCTCCGAACAGCAAGCCCAATATATCTCATTGACGTGTCCGTGCGTGTCCGCATGTTTTGCATTATGTTTTTCTGTGTGCGTATGTGTCCGCATGTGTCCGTGCGTGTCCGTATGTGTCCGCATGTATTTGTCCGTGCGTGTCCGTATGTGTCCGCATGTATGTGTCCGTGCGTGTCCGTATGTGTCNTGTCCGTGCGTGTCCGTATGTGTCCGCATGTATGTGTCCGTGCGTGTCCGTATGTGTCCGCATGTATTTGTCCGCATGTGTCCGCATGTGTCCGTATGTTTTTGTCTTTTTCTGTCCGGGACTGTCCATGCGGGTCTGTGCTTGCCAGAGAAGTCAACAACAACGGTGACTCCTGATAAGTGAGCGCGCAAAATCTGTCACCATGCGTCTACACTTTCTTTTAGCAACCCAGATCATCGTAAAGAAGTATCCTGGAGATATCCGAGATGATCCTGGAAATATCTCCCGATGATCTTGCCTTCCGAGATGATCGACTCATCAATATTCAGATCATCCGAAATCAATACAATGATTTCCGTTTTTTTAAAAAAATTGTATTATTTGCTAGTCTAATGTACATTCTCCGGACCCTGGTTCTCGCTTTTGATTCAGCCACGGAAGATTGTCTGAAAGTCATAAATTATCGCAGGCGGTCAACAGGAGTTTTGTGGATTTTGTTACGAGCAATGTAGCCTTCCGCGGCACTGAAACTTTTCGTGAAGGTGCCTACGAGGATTTCGGCGCCGTGTGGGTTGACACCTAGAAGAACCGAAGGATTTGTTATCTTTATGCAAAGAAATACACAAGATCGCACCAGTGTGGAGGTGAAATGAGTACCAAGGATGAAAACTGGCGACTAGCACTCCGAYGGTGGAACGGAGAAAGCAGGCAAAGTTTCAGTCAAGACATGATCGACTTAAGCCACAGACGAGAGAACAAGGCAAAACGATGACTGGTTTGATACCAAGTCAACGCATCCATCACTACCCACCCAACGCGCGTTGGACGCAAGACGATGGAAAGTTGAATGTGAAGTCCGGTTTCACGCGCGAAGTTCGAACTGACATCACGCGATGACGGCGCGTGACGGTAAACAAGCTAGCACGTGCAACGGTCGGCCGTGCCACAACTTACAAAGTTACATTCTTCCCTCGCAGTCTGCAGACGACTGGCCTGGTACCAAACCGGTCAATCAGAACTCCCGCCTACGATACCGCCCTTACTGCAGACTCTTTCACAAGTGGGCGAGAGTTCTGACACGCTTCTCGACACTTGGCCGCGATGCCTCCTCGAC